>CM076580.1:304313590-304460314 GCA_034641835.2 Pinus albicaulis | reverse complement strand
TTTTGGCCTTGATCCCAGTTCTATTTTCTTGACTTTTGACTCCTTAGCCCAATGGACAAATAGATTTCCCACTATCCATCCCTTCAAGTGATTGTTCCCCACCAAATCAATCAAAACCAAACCAAAGCTGCACATTCATAACTAGTCTAATATTTACAAAACAAACAAAGTTAAATCTAAACGAGAGAACCCTCTCTAAACCCTAGGAAGGCTAGATCCTAGAGTTTGAAGTTGGTCTGTGGTTACTTCTAGTGTTCTTTGACTAAAAACCAAAAATATCACAACTTTAGAATTACTTACAAATCAAACAAAGTTAAATTTTAAAGAGAGAGCCCTCTCTGAACCCTAGGAAGGCTAGATCCTAGTGTTTTAAGTTGGTTTGTGGTTACCTCTACTATTCTTTGACTAAAAACCAAAAAATATCACAACTTTAGAATTACTAGAGTGATAACATACTCTAAAAACACGAAATTCTATAACTAGTGAGCTAGTTAACCTACCAAATTCCTAGGCTTGATCAAGCGAAAATGCTACAGGGTAAATTTTTTATTAAGTAGAATTTTTTTAGGGCTCAATCCAAGTGGAATAAACTCAAAAGAACCCTATTATTATGTGCTAAAAAGTAGAAGAAAATTACTATTGTTTTGCTATATGATTTTTGGGAAAGACTGTCTATCTACTTAATTAGCCAAAGCAAAGTTCCTACTAGGGATTTGAATCCATTTTATTCATATTTATGGTCTTATGACCATTATAGAGTGCCTAGGGGTGGTCAAGAGTTTTTTGGGGCAAATAATAATGCATTTAAAGACTTTTTTCATAGTGCTACAGGATTAGGATAAAATTTTACAAGATTGCCTTGTTTTGCTACAATATTGAATCCGTGAGCATTCTAAGGGTGGAAAAGGACATATGAAGGCAGGGAAAGGTAGTGGAGGGTAAATTAAGGTTGTATGAGACATTTTCCAAGTCTAGTACCATTCAGGGCCATGTTGCACAAAAACAAATGCACACAGTGGCCTTTAATAACCCATAGATGTGCTCTTGGTGAACAGTTCATTGAGGGAGTTTTTGAAGTTGAATAATGGAATATAGTAGTAGGATGAGTGTGAATTAAGATTCCAATAATGAAAGTAAACAATAGTAGTTTCAAACCACAACAACTTACTCTATTTTTCCAAACAATTAAAGATGTTAACAATGTAAATTGCAGAAAATTGAAATGGTAGAAAAAGGATGCATTGAATTTTATTGGAAATTTAATTATTGCATTGAAAGAAAACCTATATAGCAATCCACACAAGGCCTACAACCACTAGAGGTTATATTTCTTGTGCTCACATAAAACTACTAAACCAATCACTAGTTTGCAGAAAACAGAGATGCAAGAAAAATGACTAATCTGAGGTCTAACTACTACAAAGGAAAGTGACTGTATATTTTTTTCTTGCAAATACAACATCTCCAACCACACTTCCTACAAGAGAGGTAATTAACAAACCTACACAAGAAATTTTCTCATAAAATTTTTTTGCTAAAAAGAGGAAACATTGTTAGGAAAGGAAATGCATGAGTAAAATACACAAAAGAGAGAGACTAGAACCTCTGGGTTGGACCCTAACCCAAGAGGACTCAACCCTCTAAAAATGTATTAGATTGAAAATAAGATGGCTTTGATTCACTATCAAAATAGTTCATACGTATAAAAATACTGGGCAAAGAAGCCTGCTACTCCTCAAAGTATATTCTCCACTAATTCGAACTTCCCTATTGGGATACTAGGCTCCTTTATTTATACAAAAATACTTGAGGGGAAACCTCCTTGAAGAGGGGGATTGTTTCCCTCCAATTCCCTTAAATCATGGATCTAGTTCCCTGGTTGATTTTTAATGCTAGGAGGATAGATCCTTTGTAAGCCAACCAAGCTCAAGATCCTCTTTTGGTGGGGAACACATCCCTACATTTTCTCAATCAATGGAGCTCCAAAACATGATCAATAACTTCATAAAATTCCATTCATTTATTGGCAGGTAACAAGTCCCTAGATTCTCTATTCTCCAAATTTTCATAATCTGCCCAATATTCTCACAATATTCTACAAAAATAAATAATATTAGACACATAATATGAAATTATATCTACGCTTTCCTAAGAACTTATTAAAGCAAAGAAACCATTATTAAGTGTAGAAGGAGAGATTTAATGTATCCTTTATGTGTCTCAAAGGTTAGATGAGCCTTAATTTGTATCTAATTTGGAGTCACATCATACACCCTCTACTAAAACTGTTGCTTATCCTCTTAGCAACCTACTCACCTTCCTTGCTCTGTTGTTCTTCATGTATGCCTCTAATAACTTTTATAACACCCTATACTGATGTGGATGTAGTTTCCCTTTTGGGGCGGTGGGTCCACCATTTTATATTTATTTTTATATATTTTTTAAATATTATTTTTTTTAATATATATATATATAGGTGGGACCAACTCACTTAACTCAAAATTTTGCATGCAATGTTAATATATATATATAATTTTTTTCCTTAACGATATTACATGCAAACTAAACTTGGAGTTCGAGTTAACTGAGCTAACTCCCACCTAGTCCTTCGCTCTCCTTGTCCTCTATCATTTTTTTTTCACTTTTGTCTTGTTCCTCTCGCACACATGTGGGTGTCTTGGTGAGAAAATTAAGTTAACTACTAGATAAGGCCGAGGCTTCCCGACATTAAGTTTGGCTATAAAAAAACCTTTCCTTCTCACACTTTTAATATTTTCTCAAGCTAGAATAGGTTTGAAGGGTGAGGTTAAAGAGTTGCATACTTGTGCCTTACCATGAGTGTTTCTTATGCAAGATGTTATTATAGATGTGGAGGTTGACTTTGATGATCCTGAAGTTTCATGTGATAATCTATTGTAGATCCTAATGTTGATAGCCTTGTTTCTAGTGGTCTTCTACATTTTATGTTGTTGATGTTTCTTTGCTACTGAGATGCTCCCGATGTGAGTGTTGTAGTTGATCATTTAGTGATTACATGTCATTTTTGAACAAAAGTAAGGTTTATTTGCATGTCTTCTGCAATTTCTCGAGAAAGATATGAATTTTTTATGTTATCTCGTTGACTGATGCTCGATGATGCAGGTCCTTCATTCATGCAATTGCCCTTTGGATCAAATGTTGTTGCTTGTTGGGTGATCAAGAATCTTGTAGTAGCTAATAGAGGGTCCTGTAGCTGCTCTAGATAAAAGTAAGTAGCTGATAGAGGGTCCTGTAGCTGCTCCAGATCAAAGTAGGGACCCTTCAAAACCTTCATGTTGGTTTCCCTTTCAATTTGGTGCTCCAATTGTGGTTCTGTAGGGTTTGTGCAAGTTGCTACAGGATTGGATTATTTCATGTAGAAGTAGAAAAAAACCCTCCAAGATCACAAAAATATTCATAAAATACATTTAGAAGCTCTAATAATTCATGCTAAATTCATTAAATAGGGACTAGAAATTCTGGTGGTAGTGAAAATTGTGGAAGAAGGGGTGAAAATGGGTTCTTTTCATGGACAAATATGAATTTTTGGATGGATAATAGAATAAAGGGAGTGGAGGATATATGATGGAGGTGTGGTAGAGTTATTTTTTCATTCCCACAAATAAAACATAAGATTTTACCCCTCTCTCTATGTCGATCATAATCCTGTAGCAAATCTAGATCAATTGTGTAACAATTTTAGAACAATCATGTAACGGATTTATTTAAGCCATATATTTAAAATGGTATATCATATTCACTTGAAATTTTTTGAGCATTTTTCCATCATTCTTATTCATCACCCTATAAAAGATCTTGACCAATGGATGCACGAATCTTGATAAAAATGAAAAATGGTTGTAGGTGATGGTGAGCAATTTCTCGAAAATTATGCACTGAAATTTGTTGAAATTTCTTGAGCATGTTACCATCATCCTTACGCATCTCCTCATGAAACAACTTAGCAAAAATATGCATGGTTTTTGAGATATAGTCAAAACAATTTCTGCCCTATGTATTTTTTTCAATCCGTAGAAACACAGAACTTTCCTATAGCACTTAAGGACAACGAGGAAAATGAATGGAAAAGGCTTGGGAAATATGGGTGGATGTTGTAAATGGATGAGGGTGATGTATTGACATGACCTTGGTACTGTTGGAGCATCTTGGCAAAGGAGATGGAAGCTTAAGTTTGAATTCCCTTGACTAGATTTTTAATGAAATTTTTCTTATGGTGATAACTTGTTGTTGTTGCTTGCAGAGATCGGAGAGCATATGCGTTCATCAGAGAGATATACCTAGAGAAAATAATTATTTCTCCTTTTCAATTTTTCATTTTTTTTCTTAGGCCTACTAGCTGCCTCAATGAGGTTTTCAACCACTAGGTCTGCCTAGGAGCCTCAAACGAGTTTTTTGCCTAGGATCTTATTTCCTTCTTTTTTCTTTTTTCTCGTTTCCAACCCATTGATCACCTCATGGAGGTTTTCAATCAGTGAGCCAATCTCAAGTGCCTCAAAGGAGTTTTTCACCTGAGATTTTATTCTTTTCTTTTTTCTTTTTTCCTTTTTTTATTGTTTTTTCTATCTTATTCTACTTGAAAAAAAAATTTCAATTATATGAATACTTCCAATGGAGCCATGTGCCAAACAAGATGACAAATAAAATCATGTGTAGGCTCAAACCATATGCTTTGATATGTACCTGAATATGAGAGATCGATTGCTTTTAATTTGATGATGCCAAAAATTGTTGAAGAGAATGGTGCTCCTACTTAGTGATTGTGAGGAATGAAAATTCAATATACTTGTGATGCCCTTGGTTCACTTGCTCATCTAGATCATTTTGTTTCTTCTTCATCCATGCCATTCAAATCTTCTACTATTTCCGATTAGCCCTTTGAACACATAAAACATCTAATGATAAGCATTGTAGAAATTCTTCAATCTCAGGCTCCAATGACGACTCTCCATCAAATGTGGTCCTCCTTCTTTTGGATGTTGTTCTTCAATAGGAGCAAGAGAATATCTTCTTTGTAATACTCTTCCCAATCCAAGAGGAATATCACTTGGATCAAGAGGATTTGTTTGGATATTTTGTATCTCAACATTGTAAGTGGGCTACATTACTTTATTGTTTGGGTTTGGAAATGGTTGTGCAGGTAGTTGAGTGGTTGTGAGTCTTTGAAATGGTTGTGGTTGAGGATGTGGTTGTGGTGGAGATGGATGGGCTGGATAACATTGAGTTTGGTATCTGTTATCACTCAGTAATTTCTCGAGGTTCAAGAGAGAACTCACCGAGGTAACCACAGACCAACTTTTAAACTCTAAGATCTATCCTTCCTATGGTTCAGAGAGGGCTCTCTCTATAAGATTTAACTTTGTTTTTTTTATAAAATTTTAGGCTAGTTATGATTATGCAATTGGTTTTGGTTTTGAATGGTTTGGTGGGAAAAAATCACTAGAAGGGATGGATAGTGGGAGATCTGTTTTTCCATTGGGCTAAGGAGTCAAAATCAAGCAAACAGAACTGGGATCAAGGCCAAAAAGTCAAATGTTTTCGGGGAAAGATAGATAACCCTTGAAGATCTTGGAAAGTTGTTTTTTGTGAGATGGTATGATTGGGATAAAGGGCAATTAATAATCCTTTGATCCAGAAAAAGGAAGTAGTAGGAAGAGGTCAAACGAGAGAGGGAGCAATTAAGGGTTCCCTACACTGGAAATTAGAGGAAAACATAGAAATGATAACTAGTTAAAAACAGGGAGCTCTTAACAAATCCTATAGTAATACTCCTAGTTATTCATTCAAATTTAGAAAAAACATAGATGGATGCATGCAACAAATAAAGATAACAATGACAAGTAAGGAAATACTTCACTCCAAATAGCTCATCACAGGAATCCTGAAGTATGATGCCAATTGGTTTGATCTAGTCTGCTACTCAAAATTTGAAATACAAAAGCCTTCAAGTCCAACAAAAATGACTATAACAATCTCCAACAATTTATTCCACAATAATACTTCAAAGAGTGAAGTATTTATACAAATTCTAAACTAAATTATGTTGAAACAATATCAATATTGGTTTACAAATATCTCAAATTGTTTTAGATAAATAGAGCTTAATAAAAGGACACTCAAAACTAATGAATCTATTTGGCACTATACTTATGGATTGATGGTGAAAAAGAAGAGAATTCGAATTTGATCTCAACTCTTAGTTGATGATGAGGCATCCAAGTCACTAACTGTCTCCTTTCTTTGTGCTTTTTGTTCCAGAAATTCTGCAAACTTGTGCTCCAATGATACCTTTTTATATTTAAATCTGAAATAGATATGTATAAAGTGAAAGATTTTTTGTAGAGAAATATGTTACTAAGATAAACCTCTCTCAGTTTCCCAAAATTCAATTCCATCTGTTCACAATAGGCTCTGCAAGACGATGTGTAAAACAGAATTTTGCACAATCTGAAAATTAGCTTGTGAAGATGTGCATGTATCACTCATTTTGTAATAACTTTGCATAAAGTGAGATAGTTTTTTTAGGCTATCATCTTAGGCACATAAGCCTCTTTCATTTTTCCAAAATTCATATTTTATTGTCCACAATATTCTCTGCAAAACTATGACATAAACAGGAAATTTCTGCAAAAACGTCCCTTCTTACTCTATTTTCATCTTTTAACCTTTTTGTTCTTTTAACTATTTTGACTTTTAATTTGGATAAAATTCATTGTTGTTGGTAAAAAAAAATTCATCTCTGTTTAACCATTACTGCCTCTGTATTTACTTTTACTGTTTTACCTTGACTGCTCTGTTACCTTTTCACTTTTACCTTTTACAGTAAGAGTGAGTAAAATATGTCCTGGAGAATTACTGATGGAAATGTTTTCATCCTCTTTTTTGACCACTTATGTAAATTTAATCATTATGTTATGCTACTGTACGAAATTTTCTTGTTTATAGGAAAACAATTCGAAATCATTTCCTTGTGAATTCTTGGAGTAAACAAGTCTTAACTAGTATTAGACTGTTTACTCAAGTTTTGTTCGATCACCTGCAAAAAAAAAAAAAAAAAACAATAATTAATGAAAACCAGGTCTGCAGGGATGAAAATGGGATCCAGGGAAATAGAAATCTTTGGGTTGAGTCCTGGCTGCGAAGGTTCAATTCTGTTGGCAACGGAGTTTTACTTTTGCATCTCAAACAGTAGAGGCTTAATGCCTTGCATGAAAATGCCTTGCATGAAAATGCATAACAATTTAGCACTGCATAGGGTTTATAACAGTGGCTCGGGGTTTTTTCGGGCATTTGGAGGGATTTTGGAAGCAGGATGGACGCTTCCAGTGGTCTTGACAATAAATGTGTGGCCTTTTGTTGGTTCTGGGCTTAAATCAAAACACAGGCTTTGTTTTCTTTAGTCGGGAGGACAAATACAGTTGATGAGTGCATAAAAAGGGATAAAATGGTGCGATTTCAGGGTTTATTAGGAAAATTAGGGTTAAATTGGCCTGCAATAAATGGCGGTCAAGTCAAGCAATGGGTGGATTTCGGTCTTCAAAGGGTATAAACTGCGAGTGGTTTATCGCACATGTTTGAGGTGGTAATCAGTTTGGGATGGATCGAATGCGATCGAGTAGGAACCTGCCGCATGGAGGAGAGAGATGATTCTAAAACCACCCATTTTGCATGGACATGGAAGTGTTATCATCGCGCAACTAAAAAATGCGATATGAGATTTTAATCGTTGGATCTGGGAGGGACTATGCGAACAGTTGAGATTTGATCTGGAAGATGCTCGAGATTTGGAGTGGGTCTGGGGTTTTGATATTCAGCGGGATGATTTGTTTAAACCGTATAAATATAAATTTTTTTTTTAATTAAAACATTTAAAAAATGTTTCAATCAATAATGTTGGCGCGGGTATTAATATTATATGGTATATAAACCTTTGACAAGTGTTTTAATACCATAAGGGGGTGGGGATTAGTTCTAGTGATACGTTTAAACCAAGGGGAATAAAGGGCGGGTTTTATTTCTTTACGTGGGGTATTTAAACATCGGTTTAAACTTTAAATAGTTGGTTTTGGGGTTATTTAAAATATAAAATATTTAATAATATACAAGAGGGTATAGTTTAGGGAATTAATATCTAGGTTAGAAATTAATATGGAAAAAAGGTGTAATGTAGGTAAATGAATAAAATTACATAATTTAATCACTAAGTAAAGTGCAAAATATAGACAAATAAATCATAGTTGTCCTATTATTGTTTTTCACACTTTAACTTAGGATAAAAATGAATTTTATGGGTTTTGAGTGATTTAAAATGAAAATGAAATTAATTATTTAGGGTTTTTACTTTTACTATGTAAAAAAGGATTTTTACTTAGGAAAAGGGATTATGATTATGAATGAAGGGTAAATGTTGATGAAAATTGGGTTTTGTGTAGGAATTCAATATTTTTAATCAATCAATTATCAAGCCTTGGGTCCGGTCCCAACAGAAGTTAGAGAAATGATCTGAGCCTCTTTAACTAAAGATTTATAATACTGAATCATTGTGGGGGAAGGGAAATTAGTAATTTATTACCCGATGATGCTTTATTACATGCCTTGCACAACTGCTTTCTACCTACCCATCATTATTTCTAGCATTTTTTACTTCATTTGCATGGGTGCATTTGAGCTTGCAACCCTAAATCAATTTTCTTTAAAAACACAAAAACTATCTAATTCTGACCTTATTTCATTCGAGGGCTCAGATTAAACTGTTTAGCTCCTCATTTATTCTCTATATTATCTACTGGTTTGTCAAGTTTAAACTGTTTGGCAGAACTTTATTCTCTATCTAACAACATGAGATTTAAAACATGAGAGGTCAAGTTTAAGCTGTTTGACCCTCATGGATTGTGGCATTTAGGACAAGATGCACACAATATTATTTGCAAAAGTAAACTAAATTAGTGGCATTTAAACTTGTGATCCAGGAGGATCTTGTTCAAATACAGTTAAGCAGAAAGGTCTAGTCAACTTCAGCAGTTCGATGTCCAGATCAGTCTTCATATACACAGTTCTGTCAGTATCTTCCATGGTCCAGTATTAGGTTCATGGCATGGTCGTCATGTGTATGATGAGAAGGTGAAAAAAATGGGTTAAATACTTGGTGAAATACCTTACAGTGTAAATCTAGACATATGTTAAAACCTAGTGCTAAAATCTAATTCAAGCACTATGTAACTAAAGTCTAAACCCTAAATCCTAACTCTCAAACCTAAGTCTAAATCCTAGCGCAAAGTTCCTATGGTCTAAAACCTTATAACATTCCAAAACAACCCACTCTCAGACTTTGGAATAAAATAAAGGTTTAAAACATAACAGCTAAACCACGTGGTCATTAAAACAGTGTCGGAGTTATAGACTGTTGGCATATGAACAGGTTATATAACCAGCGGTGGAGAATAAGTTATGGATGTGGTTGAAAACTCTTTGACCGCCAGATGTTAGAACCCGCGACAGAGAAGCATGTGACATTTTTTGCCGGAACCGTCGGGGTGACCGCCGGAGGAGAACGTAACAGTAGGAGTTAAATCTCGCCCGTCCGCGCTGATCACATGCCGAAGATCACTTCTTCCGCTTGGTTAGCAATTCACCTAGCTAATGTTATATCCTATGGTTTATAATTGGGTTTTTAAAATAAATTTAGCACTAAGGTCAACACTTTATCTTAGGAATTGAATAAGGAGATAGGGTTCGAGATTTTTATCACGAATTTTGTTCAACCAATTCCTAAATGAGGAAAATGAAGGTTCGATGCAGCTTATAAAACCATGACAAATACATTCAAAGGGACATTGTGTGTTTTTGGAGATCAGTTTCAGAAGGTTGGAGGCAGTTTTGTTTGCAACATTCCTCGACCGTCAGGAGTCAGAATTGAGCACGGAGACAGGCGTCGGAAATTCGAGGAAGAGTAATTTCTGTTTACAGGGTTCAGAAGTGACTGCAAGCAAAGTAATTCTGCTCCATTTCAGTTTAAATATTCTTCAAGATCAATCCTAATAAAAACGAATGCCCACTTGAAAGCGGACCTGAAGATGTAGTCCACCAGGGACGAACTCCGTCATCAACTATTTGCATCTTCTTATCTCTGTTTATTGTTGTTATTTATTCATTTATTGCTTCTGGTATATATCATCTTCCATTAAAGATTACTTCAGTTAACAATAAATCTAAATCACAAACTAATTAGACTGCTTCAACACATTAATTCGATCACATTCGGATCATTTTGGTATCAGAGCAGGTTGTGCTTGTAGTTTTTTTGTCAGTGGATGTTAACCAGGTTGGGATTGCAACGTGGAAAAGGCGAGCTTGAGGAATTTTATCCAGAGATCGGAAGGCAGAAAGTCGATCATTAATCAATGATGATAGGGACTAAGACCGTTGAGACTCCTGAAGCTACTGAAAATAAACCCATGGATGAGAATCAAATCCAGCAGATGTTTCTAAACATGCAGCAAATGTTGGCAGAATTATATGAAGACAAGAAGACAAGAGATGCAGCCTCATCATCGAAGGCATAAAAGAAGGACAAGGGTAAAAGGCAAGGCAGATAAAGCTCCTTCTCCTTCATCATCTCCATCATATTCTTCTTCCTCTTCTAATTCTAGTTCTGAATCAGAAAAATAAAAGAAACCTAAGATTCCATTATTGAAACTTGATGTTAAGTTCGAATTACCTGTGTATGATCGAGAAATAAACCCTGAGAAACTAGATAATTGTGTAAAACAATTAGAAGTCTATTTTCGTATTCAAGATATTACTGATGATAAGACAAAGATCCAATTAGATACTCTTAGAATGGGGGGTACTGCTTTGATCTAGTGGGAAAGTAAGACACAGATAGATTTAAAGCGTAAGGGAAAAGTTATCACCTCATGGAATAAGTTTATTAAAGCTCTAAAGAAACAATTCTATTCATTGGGTCACACACAGCATGTTGTAATAGATTGGCAGCGCTTGCAACAAGGTAAGGGACAAAATGTTCAAGATTTCACACAGGAATTCAGAAAGAAATCATTAGCACTCGGTATTTCTTTGGACACAAAAGAAAATTTGTTGAAGTATATTGGCAGTTTGCATTCGTATTTGCAGCATACATTATTAATGTTCAATCCTAATGATTTTGATGAAGTTTGTGTCCAAGCTATTCATGTCGAATCAGGTGGTAGACCATTCAAGTTTACACCAAAGGCATCTAAGCAATGGGAAACCAAAGATAGCATGAAGAAGGGAAAATCAAAGGGAAAGAAGATTGTCGTCGCTCAGAAGGAAGATGAAAGACCTACCTGTACACATTTCCAAAGGATCGGTCCTACTGAAGCTAAGTGTTGGAAACTCCATCCGGAACTTAAGACAAAAAAGTTCCAAAAGAAGAAGGGTGATAAGAAGGCTTCGACCACAGTTGAGCAGGACTTGGGATCCGATTTAGTGATGAAGGAAAAATCACTGCTATGGTTACAATAGGTAAAATATTTGAAGCCAGTACTTCTGCCTCTTCAAATATCACACAGTTGAATGAAGGAAAAATAATCGAGTTCTTTCATATAAGGGTAACTTCAAATCATACTAATATAGATACATTGTTCGATACGGGATCACAGAAAAATTTGATTTCTGAGTCATTGGTTAAACAATTGGGATTTAAAACACATAATCATCCAAAACCATATCCTCTAGGCTGGTTAAAGGATCAAACTCAGATTCATGTTACCAAATAGTGTCGGTTAAAATTTGCAATCACAGCTAACTATGTCGATGAAGTGGATCTACATGTGATACTGTTAGACATTTGTGGAATTGTCTTAGGAAGCCCTTATCTCTATGACCGTGATGCAGTATTCTATAGGAAGGAACAAAAGTATCATCTTAAGAAAGATGGAATTGAATATATCGTAAGGGCACATAAAACTAAAAATCACTTGGACTTAATCAATGCTAATCATATGAAGCGCTTAATTAGTTCAAGTAAAAGATACATTCTCATGGTTGTTAGGGAAGAGCATAAATATTTTCAAGATGAATTTACAGGTTGTGATGTTTAGTTTAAAGATAGTTTGGTTAAAGTGGTAGAATCATTTTAGAATATATTCAAAGAACCTAAACATCTTCCTCCAAAAAGAGAAATACAACATGAGATTCAGTTAATGTCTGATGCCCCTCTTCCTAATGTTGGTATGTATTGAATGTCAATAATAGAGAATGAAGAAATTAAAAGGCAAATCTAGGAATTGGTAGAAAAAGTTTTAATTCGACTAAGTTCATCTCCATGTGGTTCACCTATCATTCTAGTTCCTAAGAAAGATGGAACATGGAGAATGTGTGTTGATTTTAGAGCCTTAAATAAAATCACAATAAAAAACAGGTACCCTCTTCCTAGGATTGTTGATTTGCTCGATCAATTGAAGAATGCTATTTGCTTTAATAAGTTGGACTTACGTAGTGGATATCATAAAATAAGGATAGCAGAAAATGATATATGGAAAACAACATTTAAAACTATGCAAGGACTATTTGAGTGGTTAGTAATGCCTTTTGGTTTATGCAATGCGCCAGCAACTTTTATGAGAGTCATGAATGATTTTTTTCAACCATATATCGACAATTTTGTCATTATTTATTTAGATGATATCTTAATCTTCAGTTCAAGTAAGGAGGAACATGTTAAGCATGTTAAGAAGGTTTTTGAAATATTGCACAAAGAAAAACTATACATTAAACTGTCGAAATGTGAATTTGGGAAAACTTCATTAGTTTATTTGGGATACATAGTTGGAGGTGGTCATTTAAAGATAGATTTAGATAAGATAGATGTAATCCTTAAGTGGCCAAGACCACAAAATGTGACTGAAGTCAGAATTTTTCTAGGGGCAGTGCAGTATTGGAGAAAATTTATTGCTCAGTTTTCTTTGATTGCATCACCATTACATGCTCTAATAGGATCTAATGTCATTTTTCAATGGGGACGTAAACAACAAAAAGAATTTCATACACTTAAGAAGAAATTAGTTACAGCACTAGTCTTAGCATTACCTGATCTTCAACAACCATTTGAAATAGAAACATATGCAAGTGGATATGCAATGGGAGCAGTCCTACTCCAAAATGGAAAGCCAATTTGTTTTCATTCTGAAACTTTTTCTAAGGTAGTAATTAATTATTCAACATATGATAAGGAACTATTTGCTTTAGTAGAAAGTGTAATTAAATGGAAACATTAGATTATGGGTAAGGAAACAGTGATTCATACAGATCATCAGCCACTTCAATACCTTCAATCACAAAATAAGCTGCAACAATCTCGCCACTACAGATGGATGGGATTTCTTCAGCAGTTTCACTTAGTAATCAAATATAAGAAAGGAACAGTCAACAAATTAGTTGATATGATGTCTAGACCATCTTTGAATGTTTTAGTAATACTGCAAAATAGCTCATTGAAACATGAAACTTATGTAGAATAGTATAGTATTGATGAAGATTTCAAAGAAATATATGAATCACTAACTCATGGTACTCAAATAGAAGAAATCAATTATCATATTCATGACAGGTTATTATATCATCTGGGTAAGTTATGTGTTCCACAGACAGAAAGGGCGCAAGTCATTCAGGAAGCTCATTCTTCTCGGATAGCAGGGCATTTTGGCGTAAGTAAAACTATGGCACAAATTCAAAGGTATTGTTATTAGCCTTGTATGTATGAAACAGTATAAAAGTACATTAAAGGATGTGTAATGTGTTAGACAATCAAGCCAAGTAATCAAAAGATTGGTTTGTACATGACACTTCCAGTTCCTTTGCGACCATGGGAAAGCATTTCCATGGATTTTGTTAGAGGACTGCCTATGCCCAGAAAAGGACATGATTATATGTATGTCGTGTTTGATAGATTCAGCAAAATGTGCATTCTTGTTCCATGCAAAAAGCAAGTAACTGCAGAAAAAACAGCACAAATGTTCTTCCAATAGGTATGGATTCACTTTGGGTTACCTACTTCTATTATTTCTGACAGAGATACGCGCTTTGTAGGAGAATTTTTGTCTACTTTAAGGGGACTCATGGATACCAAGCTAAAAAAGAGCACAGCCTTTCATCCACATACCGACAGGAAAACTGAAGTGGTGAACAGGACTGTAATACATATTCTTCGGGGTTATTGCAGTAAACATCCTAAGTTGTGGGATGAATCACTACCTTATGTGCAGCATGCTTACAACCAAGCTCTACATTCTTCAACTCAAAGATCACCTTTCGAAACATGTTTGGGGTATCTACCAAAGTCACCGATGGACTTTGTTTTCAGTGAAGAAGATAAAGTGGTTGGACGAGATGATTCAAGCAAGGCAGTTAAGTTCATTCAGCGGATACAATAGATACATGAGGCAGTATGGGATTAGTTGGAGAAGAGTCAGGCCAAATACAAATTGTTCCATGACAAGCACCGAGTTGATCATCATTTTCAGGTTGGCAATCAGGTATGGTTGTATATCAACAAAGACAAGTTAAAAGGGGAAGGTAGGAAATTGAAGTCTATTAGATATGATCCCTTTAAAATTATTGAGAAGATTGGAAATAATGCATTCTGATTAGATTTACCGCCTTAAATGCATATTTACTATGTTGTGAATGTTGAAAATCTAAAATTGTATGAACCTCTGAAGATTGTTGATCCCGAGGATGATACATAGATTCCTTTGATTAATGATTTATCACCTGAGTACATGACAGAGTTGCAGGAAGATACCATCTTGGATAGAAGAGTTCGTACTTCCAGGCGAGGAGATGTGGAATATATTTGAGTGGGACTCAAGGGCATTAATCCGAGTAAGGAAAAATGGATGGAGATCGGAAAAGTGAGGGAGCTATATCCTCACTTAATGTCTGCTTAAAATCAAGTCCAAAAGCTTTCAAGTGGAGAGTATTGATCCAGGAGGATCTTGTTCAAATACAGTTAAGAAAAAAGGTCTAGTCAACTTCAGCAATTCGATGTCTAGATCAATCTTCATATATGCAGTTCCGTCAGTATCATCCATGGTCTAGTATCAGGGTCATGGCATGGTCGTCATGTGTATGATGAGAAGGTGAAAAAAAATGGGTTAAATACTTGGTGAAATACCTTAAAATGTAAATCTAGACTTACGTTAAAACCTAGTGCTAAAATCTAATTCAAGCACTATGCAACTAAAGTATAAACCCTAAATCCTAACTCTCAAACCTAAGTCTAAATCCTAGCGCAAAGTTCCTATGGTCTAAAACCTTATAACATTCCAAAAAAACCCACTCTCGGACTTTGGAATAAAATAAAGGTTTAAAACATAACAGCTAAACCGCGCGATCATTAAAACAGTGTCGGAGTTATAGGCTGCTGGCATGTGAATAGGTTATATAACCAGTGGCGGAGAATAAGTTATGGATGTGGTTGACAGCTGTTTGACCGCTAGATGTTAGAACCCGCGACAGAGTAGCATGTGACATCTGTTACCAGAACCGTCGGGGTGACCGCCAGAGGAAACCGTAACCGTCAGAGTTAAATCTCGCCCGCCCGTGCTAATCACATACCGGAGATCACTTCTTCCGCCCGGTTATAAATCCACCCGGCTAATGTTATATCCTATGGTTTATAATTGGGTTTTTAAAATAAATTTAGCGCTAAGGTCAACACTTTATCTTAGGAATTGAATAAGGAGATAGGGTTCGAGATTCTTATCACAAATTTTTTTCAACCAATTCCTAAATGAGGAAAATTAAGGTTCGATGCAGCTTATAAAACCATGACAAATACATTCAAAGGGACATTATGTGTTTTTGGAGACCAGTTTCAGCAGGTTAGAGGCAGTTTTGTTTGCAGCATTGCTTGACCGTCGGGAGTCGGAATTGAGCACGGAGACAGGCGTCGGAAAGGAGAGGAAGAGTAATTTCTATTTACAGGGTTCAGAATTTCCTACAAGAACATTCATTATGTTCCATTTCAGTGTAAATATTCTTCAAGATCAATTCTAATAAAAACGGACGCCCACTTGAAAGTGGACCCGGAGATGTAGTCCACCAGGGACGAACTTTGTCATCAACTATTTGCATATTCTTATCTCTGTTTATTGTTGTTATTTATTCATTTATTGCTGCTGGTATATATCATCTTCCATTAAAGATTACTTCAGTTAACAATCAATCTAAATCACAAACTAATCAGATTGCTTAAGCACATTAATTTGATCACATTCGGATCAACTTGCAACACTTTCATGATCTATTTTTGATGGGGTTCATATTTAATATTCTTTTCATATCTGTTTCTTTTTGTCCTTTGATTGTTCTTTTAGGACATACCCTCTTTTCATTTTTTTTTTAAATATGGGAATACATTTGTAGAAAGCAAAGGTATGTACAATATTTCAAGAATTTTAACAGAGTCAAATCAAAATTATGAATCCTATATTTATAGGACCCTAACAACGGTTTCACATGGGGATGGCATATCCTTGTGAGATTTCAAGAACACCGTCGACTAGTAGCCTGATCCATTGGGCCAATACAAAACATGCATATGTTGTGACTAAAACCCCTTGAACTAAATTTACACCTTTTTCTGCAAACTAAAATCTGATCTGAGACTAAAAGGTGCTACAACCTTCAAACCAAACTACTAAATCATCAATATCTTGGGGCATTTTCCTTGGCTTCAGATCTTAATGAATTATTTCAAACTAGCTGAAAACTGAAAACTGAAATAAACTGAAATCTTACCTATTTACTCTAATCAGTTGTCCAACTGCTGGTTAGGTAAAATGAAATAGCCAATGCAACCATTCAATCATTATATAAATTGAGGTATTTTTTTGCATGTGCTTGTTGATTGTCAAAACTATAATTCTGCAACCTATTAAAAACTTTTCAACAAATGAGATGATAAGGGAATACTTGATTTCCTTTGTTGACTCTAGAAACTTTTCAAAAGGATCTTCCAAGATATATACACTAATGTTTAACTAATATAAACAATTGTACATCTGTTCTAGATGGCTTCTATGCCATGAAACTGAAATGTTATTTTCATCTTTATCTCCCTGCAAACTTTCAGATAAGTTTTGTGATGGTATTCCTACTGATTGTAATGTTTGACTGCTGAAACCGTTATCATCTTGATTCTGAAACTCATAGCTAGTTAATGGAGAAGGCTTTGAATGCATTCATTATTCAACATATTTGCTATTGGATCATGAAAAACTTGTGAGGATGGTTGCAATCTATTAGATATAGAATACCATGGGACTTCATAAACTTCAACAAGTTTTTCACCCTTTTCTTTAATGATGTTATACCACATTTCCTTTAAAATATGAAATTATTCAAAACATAGTGGTATGGAACTTTCTTGAGTCATTTGATCATGTATTTCAATTGGAACTGATAACTGCAATTGTGAAATTGAAATATCCTGATCAAGAGTTTGATTATCTTCTTTGTTGTTAATCATAATTCTTAAAGACTGTTAATTACTGATGGCATGAAAGTTGTCTTTAATGAACTGAAATGAAGCAAAACAAAGAGGTAAATAACCTTCACTTATTTCCAAATTTTGTGCTTTTTCTTCCTCACTTTCATGGCTGATTTGTATTGGCTGATCATTGTATTCTGGCTGCTGAAACTGAGTTTCTTCATCCCAAAAACTAGCTTTTGATTGCTCTGTAAAGTTAGCTTGAGTTTGGAGAACATAACTATCATCATAATGATCACACTTAGGCAAATCATCAAAAGAAGGAATTTCATCCAACATACACATTAAATTGGTAGATTCCTCTTCCACAAATTGATCTATAAATCCATTTTCTGATCTATGATAATTGGTATTAGCAGGAATTTTTTCATGGCTATCAACCTCTTCTATTTCTTCATGGTGATTTTAAATAAAAAATTCATCTTCCATAGTGATCTTCTGTATGATTTCATCTAGTTTTTTTACTAAAAGGCTGAGTTTTAACTTTACAATGTTTTTCTTCTCTTCTTCTTCTGCTTTCAACTTTTCCTTCCTGATTTGCAGATTAACTTCTACATCAACTGCAATGTTTTGCATTTGTACAAGTATTTTTGGATCTCTTTCTCTTAACTGAAATTATATTTCTGGATCAAAGGCACTTGGGTAATGCAAGAGAGTTGAATCATGAGGAGATCTTATATTTTCTAGCATTGAATAATAAAACTGATTAAATTTGTCAGAAAATTATTGTATTGTTTCATTTGGATGTCTTTTTAACTGATTATATTCTTCTATGATCACTAAAAGATTGAATTTAATTATCCATCTGTCAAGAAAAATTTCGACAAACTGTTAGAAATTTGAGATGCTTGCATTAGGCAGATTATTAAACCAACTCTTTATTCTATTTTGCAAAGAAAGAGAAAAATTTCTGATTTTTACATCCTCTTCATCAATCTCAAACAAATCCAGCTAATTTTCAAAACCTTGAGTATGTTTTTGGGTAATGATGTTATTATTTTCTCCGTCAAACCTTGGAAGAAATTTGTAATAGTTTTTGGGGAAATCATGGAGTATAGGAAGTAAAATGAGTGGCTTATATCTATCAGGAACTTTATATGGTATAGGAAAATGTACAGGGATTGTAAGATTAGTCTTGATTATTTGAGGCTTCTTAATTGGAAAATGATCATCATTAGATTCAGAGGAAAGATGCTCAAAGATATTAGGAGAATTAGTATTTACAATTTTTGAAGGAAAATAATCAAAAACTGATCTAAGATATTCTCTAAAATACAATATATATTGAAAAAATTTCTTAATGAGAAAGAACATAATGTCTTGGATTAAGATCCAAGTTAAAAGCCTGATCTTTCCATATTGCTCTTTCAGGTTCATTCCTCCAGTGGAGTCTTGACTGTGAAATTGATTTGGAGTCACCAGGTGGATGATTTTAACCTTTGTCTGTCTAATCACTATCCAGCATCATAGATCAGATCTGAACCTGTAAAATATTTCTGAAGAAAATGTTAGTTTTCCCCAGCGGAGTCGCCATTATGTTATCACTCAGTAATCTCTCTAGGTTCAAGAGATAACTCACCGAGGTAACCACAAACCAACTTTTAAACTCTAATATCTAGCCTTTCTAGGGCTCAGAGAAGGCTCTCTCTATAAGATTTAAATTTGTTTGTTTTATAAAATTTTAGGCTAGTTATGATTGTGCAATTGGTTTTGGTTTTGAATGGTTTGGTGGAAAAAATCACTAAAAGGGATGGATAGTGGGAGATCTATTTTTCCAATGGGCTAAGGAGTCAAAATTAAGCAAACATAACTGGGATCAAGGCCAAAAAATCAAATGTTTTTAGGACAAGATAGATAACCCTTGAAGATCTTGGAAAGTTTTTTTTGTGAGGTGGTATGATCAGGATAAAGGGAAATTAAGAATCCTTTGATCTGGAAAAAGGAAGTAGTAGGCAGAGGTCAAACGGGAGAGGGAGTAATTAAGGGTTCCCTACACTAGAAATCAGAGGAAGACATAGAAATGACAACTAGTTAAAAACAGGGTGCTCTTAACAAATCTTGTAGTAATACTATTAGTTATTCATTCAAATTTAGAACAAACATAGATGGGTGCATGTAACAAAGAAATATAACAATGACAATTAAGGAAATACTTCACTCCAAATAGCTCATCAGAGGAATCTTGAAGTATGATGCCAATTGGTTTGATCCAGTCTGCTACTCGAAATTTGAAATACAAAAGCCTTCAAGTCTAACAAAAATGATTATAACAATCTCCAACAATTTATTCCACAATAATACTTCAAAGAGTGAAGTATTTATACAAATTCTAAACTAAAATATCTTGAAACAATATCAAGCTTGGTTTACAAATATACATAAATAGAACTTAATAAAAGGACACTCAAAACTAATGAATCTATTTGGCACTATAATTATGGATTGATGGTGACAAAGAAGAGAATTCGAATTTGATCTCAACTCTTAGTTGATGATGAGGCATCCAAGTCACTAACTGTCTCCTTTCTTTGTGCTTTTTGTTCCATAAATTCTACAATCTTGGGGTCCAATGATACCTTTTTATATTTCAATCCAAAATATATATGTACAAAGTGAAAGAGGTTTTTGTAGATAAATATGTTACTAAGATAAACCTCTCTAATTTTCCCAAAATTCAATTACAACTGTTCATAATGGGCTCTGCAAAAATATGTGTAAAACAGAATTTTCCACATCTAAAAATTAGCTTGTGAATATGTGCATGTATCTCTCATTCTGTAAAAATTGTGCATAAAGTGAGATAGGTTTTTGTAGTTTAGCATCTTAGGAACATAAAAATCTTCCAGGTTTCCAAAATTCATCTTGGATTGTCCACAATCTTCTCTGCACAACTATGACTTAAAAATGAAATTTCTGCAAAAATGTCCCTTCTTGCTATGTTTTCATCTTTTAACCTTTTTGTTCTTTTAACTATTTTGAATTTACTTTGGATAAACTTAATTTTTGTTGGTAAAAGTGTTTTCATATATGTTTAACCATTACTGCCTCTATATTTAATTTTACTGTCTTACCTTGACTGCTCTATAACCTTTTCACTTTTACCTTTTACAGGAAGAGTGAGTAAAATATGTCCTGGAGAATTACTGATGAAAATGTTTTCATCCTCTGTTCTGACCACTTATGTAAATTTCTTCATTCTGCTCTACTACTGTATGAAATTTTCTTTTTTTTAGGAAAACAATTCGAAATCATTTCCATGTGAATTCTTGGAGTAAACAAGTCTTAACTAATATTAGACTGTTTATTCAAGTTTTGTTCGATCACCTGCAAAAAAAAAAAAAAAACAATAATTAATGAAAACCAGGTCTGCAGGGATGCAAATGGGATCTGGGAAATATAAATCTTTGGGTTGAGTCTTGGTTGTGAAGGTTTAACTTTGTTGGCAACGGAGTTTTAATTTTGCATCTAAAACAGTGGAGGCTTAATGCATTGCGCGAAAAGGTATAACAATTTAGCACTGCACAGGGTTTATAACAGTGGCTCGAGGTTTTTCGAGCGTTTGGAGGAATTTTGGAAGAAGGATGGATGCTTCTAGTGGTCTTGACAGTAAATTTGTAGCTTTTTGCTGGTTCTGGGCTTAAATCAAAACACAGGCTTCGTTTTCTTCATTCGGGAGGACAAATACAATTGATGAGTGCAGAAAAAGGGATAAAATGGTGCGATTTCAGGATTTATTAGGAAAATTAGGGTTAAATTGGCCTGCAATAAATGGGGGACAAGTCAAGCAATGGGCAGTTTTCAGGCTTCAAAGGCTATAAACTGCGATTGGTTTATCGTGCGCATTTGAGGTGGTAAGCAGTTTGGGATGGATCGAATGCGATCCAGTAGGAACCTGCCGCATGGAGGAGAGAGATGATTCTAAAACCACCCATTTCGTGTGGAAAGGGAAGTGTTATCATCACGCAACTAAAAAATGCGATATGATATGTCAATCGTTGGATCTGGGAGGGACTATGCGAACGGTTGAGATTTGATCTTGAAGATGCTCGAGCTTTGGAGTGGGTCCAGGGTTTTGATATTCGGCGAGATGATTTGTTTAAACCTTATAAATATAAATTTATAAAGTTAAAACATTGGGTTATATGTTATGCGAAGGATTAAAGTCACATATGTGTTTTTTAATTAAAACATTTAAAAATTGTTTCAATCAATAACGTTGGCGCGGGTATTAATATTATATGGTATATAAACCTTTGACAAGTGTTTTAATACCATAAGGGGGCGGGGATTAGTTCTAGTGATGCGTTTAAACCAAGGGGAATAAAGGGAAGGTTTTATTTCTTTACGTGGGGTATATAAACATTGGTTAAAACTTTAAATAGTGGGTTTTGGAGTTATTTAAAATATAAAATATTTAATAATATAAGGGAGGGTATAGTTTAGGGAATTAATATCTAGGTTAGAAATTAATATGGAAAAAATGTGTAATGTAGGTAAATGAATAAAAATGCATACTTTAATCACTAAGTAAAGTGAAAAATATAAACAAATAAAGCATAGTTGTCCCAATATTGTTTTTCACACTTTAACTTAGGATAAAAATGCATTTTATGGGTTTTGAGTGATTTAAAATGAAAATGAAATTAATTGTTTAGGGTTTTTACTTTTACTAAGTAAAAATGGGTTTTTACTTAGGAAAAGGGATTATGATTATGAATGAAGGGTAAATGTTGATGAAAATTGGGTTTTGCGTAGGAATTCAATATTTTTAATCAATCAGTTATCAAGCCTTGGGTCCGGTCCCAACAGAAATCAGAGAAATGCTCTGAGCCTCTTTAATTGAAGATCTAGAATATTGAATCATTGTGGGGGAGGGGAAATTAGTAATTTATTTCCCGATGATGCTTTATTACATGCCTTGCACAAATGCATTCTACCTACCCATCATTATTTCTAGCATTTTTTACTTCATTTGCATGGGTGCATTTGAGCTTGCAACCCTAAATCAATTTTCCTTCAAAACATAAAAACTATCTAATTCTAATCTTATTTCATCTGAGGGCTCATATTAAACTGTTGAGCTCCTCATTTATTCCCTACCTTATCTACTGATTTTTCAGGTTTAAACTGTTTGACAAATCTTTATTCTCTATCTAACAACATGATATTTAAAACATGAGAGGTCAAGTTTAAGTTGTTTGACCCTCATGGATTGTGGCATTTAGGACAAGATGCACACAATCTTATTTGCAAAAGTAAACTAAAGTAGTGGCTTTTAAACTTGCAACAGTTTCATGATCTATTTTTGATGGGGTTCATATTTAATATTCTTTTGATCTTTGTTTCTTTTTGTCCTTTGATTGTTCTTTTAGGACATACCCTCTTTTCATTTTTTTTTAAAATATGGGAATACATTTGTAGAAATCAAAGGTATGTACAATATTTCAAGAATTTTAACAGAGTCAAATCAAAATTATGAATACTATATTTATAGTCCACCCTAACATTGACTTCACATGGGGATGGCATCTCCTTGTGAAATGTCAAGAACACCGTCGACTAGTAGCCTGATCCATTGGGCTAATCCCAAACATGTATATGCTGTGACTGAAAACTCTTGAACTGAATTTACACATTTTTCTGCAAACTGAAATTTGATTTGAGACTAAAAGGTGATGCAACCTTCAAACCAAACTACTAAATCATCAATATCATAGGGCCTTTTCCTTGGCTTTAAATCTTAATGAATTATTTCAAACTAGCTGAAAACTGAAAACTGAAATAAACTGAAATCCTACCTATTTACTCTAATGAGCTATCCAACTACTTGTTAGTTAAAATGAAATAGTCAATGCAACCATTCAAGCATTATATACATTGAGGTATTTTGTTGCATGTGCTTGTTGATTATCAAAATTGTAATTCTGCAACTTATTAAAAACTTGTCAACAAATGAGATGATAAAGAAATACTTGATTTCCTTTGTTGACTCTAGAAACTTTTCAAAAGGATCTTCCAAGATATATACACTAATGTTCAACTTATCTAAACAACTGCACATCTATTCTGGATGGCCTCCGTGCCATGAAACTGAAATGTTATTTTCTTCTTTATCTCCCTGCAAACTTTTAGATAAGTTTTGTGATGATATTCCTATTGGTTGTAATGTTTGACTGCTGAAACCGTTATCATCTTGATTATGAAACTCATAGTTAGTTAATGGAGAAAGGCTTTGAATGCATTCATTATCCAACATATCTGCTATTGGATCACGAAAAACTTGTGAGGATGGGCTGCAATCTATTGGATATGGAATTCCATGGGACTTCATAAAATTCAACAAGTTGCTCATCCTTTTCTTTAATGATGTTATACCACATTTCCTTTAAAATCTGAAATGATTCAAAACATAGTGGTATGGAACTTTATTTTGTCATTTTATCATGTATTTCAATTGGAACTGATAACTGCAATTGTGAAACTGAAATATCCTGATCAAGAGTTTGATTATCTTCTTTGTTGTCAATAATAATTCCTAAAGACTGTTGATTATTAATGGCATCAAAGTTGTCTCTAATGAACTGAAATGAAGCAAAACAAAGAGGTAAAGAACCTTCACTTATTTCCAAATTTTGTACTTTTTCTTCCTCACTTTCATGGTTGATTCGTATTGGCTGATCATTGTATTCTGGCTGCTGAAACTGAGTTTCTTCATCTCACAAACTAGCTTCTGACTGCTCTGTAAATTTAGCTTGAGTTTGGAGAACATAACTATCATCATAATGATCATACATAGGCAAATCATCAATAGAATGAATTTCATCCAACATACACATTAAATCGGTCGATTCCTCTTCCACATATTGATCTATAAATCCATTTTTTGATCTATGATAATTGGTATTAGCAGGAATTTGTTCATGGCTATCAACCTCTTCTATTTCTTCATGGTGATTTTGAATACAAGATTCATCTTTCATAGTGATCTTCTGTATGATTTCATCTAGTTTTTTTACCAAAAGGCTGAGTTTTACCTTTACAATGTTTTTCTTCTCTTCTTCTTCTGCTTTCAACTTTTCCTTTCTGATTTGCAGGTTAACTTCTACAATGTTCTGCATTTGTACAAGTGCTTCTGGATCCCTTTCTCTTAACGGAAATTCTATTTCTAGATCAAAGACACTTAGGTAATGCAAGAGAGCTGAATCATGAGGAGGTATTATATTTTCTGGCATTGAATAATAAACTTGATTAAATATGTTAGAAAATTGTTGTATTGTTTCATTTGGATGTCTTTTTAACTAATTATATTCTTCTATGATCACAAAAATATTGACTTTAATTATCCATCTGTCAAGAAATATTTGGACAAACTGCTGGAAATTTGAATTGCTTGCATTAGGCAGATTCTTAAACCAATTCTTTATTCTATTTTGCAAAGAAAGAGCAAAAATTCTGATTTTTACATCCTCTTCATCAATCTCAAATAAATCTAGATAATTTTGAAAACCTTGAATATGTTTTTGGGCAGTGATGTTATTATTTTCTCCATCAAACCTTGGAAGAAATTTGTAATAGTTTTTAGGGAAATCATGGAATATAGGAAGTAAAATGAGGAGCTTATATATATCAAAAACTTTATATGGTATAGGAAAATGTACATGGATTGTAAGATCAGTCTTGATTATTTGAGGCTTCTTAATTGGAAAATGATCATCATTAGATTCAGAAGAAAGTTTCTCAAAGAGATTAAGAGAATTAGTATTTACAATTTTTGAAGGAAAATAATAAAAAACTAATCTAAGATCTTCTCTAAAATACAATATACATTGAAAAACTTTCTTAATGAGAAATAACATAATGTCTTGGATTAAGATCCAAGCGAAAAGCCTGATCTTTCCATATTGTTCTTTTAGGTTCATTCCTCCATTGGATTCTTGACTGTGAAATTGATTTGGAGTCGCCAGGTGGATGATTTTAACCTTTGTCTGTCTGATCATTGTCCACCATCATAGATCAAATTTGAACCTGTAAAATATTTCTAAAGAAAATGTTAGTTTTCCCCAGTGGAGTTGCCATTATTTTATCACTCAGTAATTTCTCCATGTTTAAGAGAGAACTCACCGAGGTAACCACAGACCAACTTTTAAACTCTAAGATCTAGCCTTCCTAGGGTTCAGAGAGGGTTGTCTCTATAAGATTTAATTTTGTTTATTTTATAAAATTTTAGGCTATTTATGATTGTGCAATTGGTTTTGGTTTTGAATGGTTTGGTGGGAAAAAATCACTAGAAGGGATGGATAGTGGGAGATCTATTTGTCCATTAGGCTAAGGAGTCAAAATTAAGCAATCAGAATTGGGATCAAGGCCAAAAAGTCAAATGTTTTCAGGGAAAGATAGATAACCCTTGAAGATCTTGGAAAGTTTTTTTTTGTGAGGTGATATGATCGGGATAAAGGGCAATTAAGAATCCTTTGATTTGAAAAAATGAAGTAGTAGGCAGAGGTCAAACGAGAGAGGGAGAAATTAAGGGTTCCCTACAGTAGAAATTAGAGGAAAACATAGAAATGATAATTAGTTAAAAACAGGGTGCTCTTAACAAATCCTATAGTAATACTCCTATTTATTCATTCAAATTTAGAACAAACATAGATGGATACATGTAACAAAGAAATATAACAATGACAAGTAAGGAAATACTTCACTCCAAATAGCTCATCACAGGAATGTTGAAGTATGATGCCAATTGGTTTGATCCAGTTTGCAACTAAAAATTTGAAATACAAAAGCATTCAAGTCCAACAAAAATGACTATAAAAATATCCAGCAATTTATTCCACAATAATGCTTCAAAGAGTGAAGTATTTATACAAATTCTAAACTAAAATATCTTGAAACAATATCAAGATTGGTTTACAAATATCTCAAACTATTTTACATAAATAGAACTTAATAAAAGGTCACTCAAAACTAATGAATCTATTTGGCACTATACTTATGGATTGATGGTGAAAAATAAGAGAATTTGAATTTGATCTCAACTCTTAGTTGATGATGAGGCATACAAGTCACTAATTGTCTCCTTTCTTTGTGTTTTTTGTTCCAGAAATTCTGCAAACTTGGGGTCCAATGATACCTTTGTATATTTCTATAAGAAATAAATATGTAAACATTGAAATAGGATTTTGTAGATAAATATGTCACTAAGATAAACCTCTCTCAGTTTTCCAAAATTCAATTCTCGTTGTTCACAATAGGCTTTTCAAAAAGATGTGTAAAACAGAATTTTACACATTTTGAAAATTAGCCTATGAATATGTGCATGTATCTCTCATTCTGTAATAATTGTGCATAATGTAAGATAGGTTTTTGTAGGCTAGCATCTTTGGAACATAAACCTCTTCCCTTTTTCCAAAATTCATCTTGGATTTTCCACAATCTTCTCTGTAAATCGATGACTTAAACATGAAATTTCTGCAAAAATGTCCCTTCTTGCTCTGTTTTCACCTTCTAACCTTTTTGTTCTTTTAACTGTTTTGAATTTTACTTTGGATAAAATTCATTGTTGTTGGTAAAAGTGTTTTCTTCTCTATTTAACCATTACTGTCTCTGTATTTACTTTTATTGTTTTACCTTGACTGCTCTGTTACCTTTTCACTTTTACCTTTTACAGTAAGAGTGAGTAAAATATGTCCTGGAGAATTACTGATGGAAATGTTTTCATCCTCTGTTCTGACCACTTATGTAAATTTCTTCATTCTTCTCTGCTACTATATGAAAATTTCTTGTTTTTAGGAAAACAATTCGAAATCATTTCCTTGTGAATTCTTGGAGTAAACAAGTCTTAACTAGTATTAGACTGTTTATTCAAGTTTTGTTCGATCACTTGCAAACAAAAATAAAAACAATAATTACTGAAAACCAGGTCTGCAGGGATGCAAATGAGATCTAGGGAAATAGAAATCTTTGGGTTGAGTCCTGGCTGCGAAGGTTCAACTTTGTTGGCAACAGAGTTTTACTTTTGCATCTCAAATAGTGGAGGCTTAATGCATTGCACGAAAAGGTATAACAATTTAGCACTACACAGGGTTTATAATAGTGGCTCGAGGTTTTTCGAGCGTTTGGAGGGATTTTGGAAGCAGGATGGAAGATTCTAATGGTCTTGAAAGTAAATGTGTGGTTTTTTGCTAGTTCTGGGCTTAAATCAAAACACAGGCTTCGTTTTCTTCAGTCGGGAGGACAAATACAGTTGACGAGTGCAAAAAAAGGGATAAAATGGTGCGATTTCAGGGTTTATTAGGCAAATTAGGGTTAAATTGGCCTACAATAAATGGTGGTCAAGTCAAGAAATGGGCGGTTTTCGGGCTTCAAAGGGTATAAACCGTGAGTGGTTTATCGCGTGTGTTTGAGGTGGTAAGCAGTTTGGGATGGATTGAATGCGATCCAGAAGGAACCTACTGTGTGGAGGAGAGAGATGATTCTAAAACCACCCATTTCGCGTGGAAATGGAAGTGTTATCATTTTGCGACTAAAAAATGCGATATGAGATTTCAATCGTTGGATCTGGGAGGGACTATGCGAACGGTTGAGATTTAATCTGGAAGATGCTCGGGATTAGGAGTGGGTTCGGGGTTTTGATATTCGTCGGGATGATTCGTTTAAACCTTATAAATATAAATTTATAAAGTTAAAACCTTGGGTTATATGTTATGTGGAGGGGTAAAGTCACATAAGTGTTTTTTAATTAAAACATTTTAAAAATGTTTCAATCAATAACGTTGGTGCGGGTATTAATATTATATGGTATATAAACCTATGACAAGTGTTTTAATACCATAAGGGGGCGAGGATTAGTACTAGTGATACGTTTAAACCAAGGGGAATAAAGGGCGGATTTTATTTCTTTACGTGGGGTATTTAAAATAGTGGATTTTGGGGTTATTTAAAATAGAAAATATTTAATAATATATGGGAGGGTATAGTTTAGGGAATTAATATCTAGGTTAGAATTAATATGGAAAAAAAGGTGTAATGTAGGTAAATGAATAAAAATACATAATTTAATCACTAAGCAAAGTGAAAAATATAGACAAAAAAAGCATATTTGTCCCATTATTGTTTTTCACACTTTAACTTAGGATAAAAATGAATTTTATGGGTTTTTGAGTGATTTAAAATGAAAATGAAATTAATTATTTAGGGTTTTTACTTTTACTAAGTAAAAATGGGTTTTTACTTAGGAAAAGGGATTATGATTCTGAATGAAGGGTAAATGTTGATGAAAATTGGGCTTTGTGTAGGAATTCAATATTTTTAATCAATCAGTTATCAAGCCTTGGGTCTGGTCCCAACAGAAGCCAGAGAAATGCTCTGAGCCTCTTTAACTGAATATTTAGAATACTGAATCATTTCGGGTGTTTGGGCCCTTGTTTTTGTTTAAGTTTTGAACTCTTGGCCAAGACATTTTGAACTTTGACTCTTTTTGGAGTTCCGGGATAAATACACATGGCAACCGCGACCGCGCCGCAACGACCAGGAGTTGCGGAGCTACCAAGGTGGCGCGGAAGCTCTCGATAGCTGGAGATCGAGCAGAGATAGGTGCAGATGAAAGAAACACAGCAGAAAACAGAAAGTAGAACACGCAGACATCAGAAGAGAAGCTGGAAAAAGCCAGAGTGAAGACACAAAGAAGCTGTCAGTCGCGAGGAGCGGGTGAATAAATAACGATCACCCGGCTGAAAAGAAGGGTTGTTGTTGAAGGTTGAATGGATACGAGAGAAGTCACGAGGATCGAGACAGGGAAGGACGCGCAGAGCAGCTGCGGAAGAATCATGGTTGTTCTTCTTATGGTTTCTTACTTTCTATGTTCTTCCTTTCTGTTCTAAAGTCCATCTGTATCAGACTTGTGAGTTATCCGAGATAAAGCTATGTAATCCTGTGCTCGGCCAGAAGAATAATATAAGGGAAGATTGTTGTCTTAATAAGGTGTTCATGTGCTGTAATGTGTTTACCCTGATTTAAAATTTTAAGTTGCGACTGTCTGAATACTTAGTAAGTGATCTTTCATGTGTGATTTGGTATATGTAATGGATGCACTTTCTTTCTTTGGTTACGGGTTTATTCCTTACCAGTGATCTCATCCCCTTATGCATGTGGTCGCGGCACGCCTCGGGTGAGACGCACTGCTCTCCAAGAGCGGGGTGAAAATTCCGGCGTGTTCCTAGACTACACCGGACCCCTTGTTTGCCACAACCCTCGAACCTGGGTCTTGTCCGCGAGACCTGACTTTTCGCCAACAAATGGTTCCGTTGCCGGGACCTGCATGTTCTGAGGGGATCTAGATCATGGTCTCGAGGATTTTTGAGGGAGCAATACGGCGATGGTGGGATGATCATCTTGACCATTTCATTACTCAGCAAGCGGAGCTGATCAAGAAAAAGGAGGCGGCGATCAGGGAGCTTGTTCTTTTCTCTGACTCAACTAGAGATACGTACGAAATTTTCTGGGGAAGGTTCCCTACGGACCTTTACAACTGGTTGCGAAGGTTACGAGCGACGGTGCCCCAAGAAGGCTTGCGGAAGATAAACCGCAGGTGGGCGCACGAAGACCTGGTAGCACTGCATCGGGTAGATACTGAACTAACCCACGCAGTGGATTTTTGGGTAAGGACCACGTTGGAAGGATACGCTGTGGAGTTTGCTGCTGAGTGTTACCAATCCTTTTCGAAGGCCGAGGCTGTTTTTCACTCGGGGCTAAGGGGAAAGCTATTGAAGGAGATCCCGCTGTGGATCAAAGCCCTGATGGTGGACGAAGGGTTGATTGAATTCCACAAAACGAGTATGGACGTGTAAGCCATCCGTACTAGGGGAAGGATTGAGGGGACCGATGCTGTGTAGACAGTAAGAGTGGGGAGCGGGGGATGGACGTTGAGGCCGCATGCAAGTTGCGGGAGTCACGTGCGCATCGGCGGGCACAGATCGCCGATAGGTGGCGAAGAAGGGTAATGAGAGATTTGAAGAGAAGGGAGATCGAGAGGAAAAATCAGAAGGAGGCGCCTCAGAAGACAAGACCCATGGGTTTGGATACCCGGACAGGAGACGGGACGGCAGCAGATGTACAGTGGGTGCATGGGAGCCCAGCGACGCGAGAAAGAGAAGTAACGACTAGCGGAGATAATGGAAAGATGCAGCCCGAAGAAAGTTCCGATGACGAATGGCACGGCGTGATGCAGCAAATGTTCCAGGATCAGACGGCACCCACCCCTCCAGGCAGCCCTACGTCCCGCTTTCCGCATGGCCAGGATCCCGACCTTCCCCTGGTACCTTATCAACCTTTAAGAAATATTTTTATTCAGTTACAAGCATTAAGACAGTCATACAGTAGTTCAGCAGCGTCGGTAACGCCCGTTAACAGCAGCGTTACTAGTAGTAGTATTTTCCCTAGTGGGACCGTTACGCAACTAGGACCCAGAGGTTTTATCCTGGTTAATTCTCCGCAAGTACATATGGCTGGATCTTTCACCCGGTATCCAGAGTTCTCTGGCCGGGGAAACGACGACGTAGAACAACACTGGTATCTGTGCGAAGCCATCTGGAGGGCTCGTCAGACGCTGGATGCAGGGAAGTTAATAGAGTTTCAAACCACGCTCAGAGAGAGAGCTCTGCGTTGGTTCATCAAGTGGTCCGAGGCGCACCCTAACCCGGTAATTGCGAACGTGAAGCGGGATTTTGTCCGCGAATTCAAGCTTCCCCAGACAGACCAGCAGGGCCTGTCCGAGCTGTGGGAAATTAAACAGAAGGAAGGTGAGACCGCGTGGGAGTTGATGCGGCGATTCAAGGACGCGATCGGGAAACTGAGCTACCCGATCGATCCAAACCACCAGAGGGATTGGTTCATCAAGGCTCTGCTCCCCTTGACACGAACCCCTCTTACTCAGCAGAAGATTGATAATCTGCAGGATGCTTTGGAGCAAGCCATGAAGATTGAAGCCATGGCGGGCTATCCCCAGGAATATCGGGGGGTGGTGGCCCCGCAAGACCCTTCTTTGGTAGGATTGCAACACCAGATCGCCAGCTTGACCGAAAAGCTCAAGGAACTTCAGCCGGTGCGGCCAGCGCGACCGAATGTTTGGTGTACACATTGTCTGGTCGAGGGCCACGTCGCAACCGAATGTCCTCAGTTGCGCGGCGCAGGAACAGGACCCTCGGTCGCAGCTATACAGGGAGGTCCACCACCAGGGGGTGGTGCGGGGATGAACCCGCAGGGAGTCTACCAGCCACAACAAGCCTTTGCAGCGTTCCAACCGCAACCGGGGTCCTCCACCACGGAGTACTGTGAGATTTGCCGGACGATAGGGCACCCTCCTCGGATGTGTCCGATATTACAGAAGTACTCCACGGTCCCGAATAATGTATACTGCGAATTTTGTGTGTCTACGACCCACAACACTGAGCAGTGCAGGGCGCTTGACGCTCTTGCGGATCGATTGGATCGTCCCTCGTACAGGGTGAATGAGGGCCCAAGGGGAAGAGGTGGCGGCATGCGGGGAGGTCGAACAGGCGGACGCGGTCCGGTAAAATGCTACAACTGTGACCAGGAGGGTCACGTGGCTCGAGAATGTCCCCTTCCGCGACGACCCTGGTGTTCCCAGTGCCGGGTCAACGCCCATGCTACGGAAGACTGTCCGGAGCTCATCAAGAAGTGGGAAGAACGGGTGAGGCAGAGGGGAGCGAATCTGATAAACTCAGAACCGCGCAGCACCGCAACCCCTGCCATGCAGAATGTTGCGATAGTAACAAGGGGCAGAAAGAAGACGGGCGAGGATGCCCACGAGAAGGAGCCAGCACGAGTGGTTCGGCCGGCATCTCCAAAGAAGTTGATCCGGCCCGAAGTCCAGAAGAAGTATTTTCAGGAGGCGGTTGAGGCATTCGCCCAGTTGCAGAACGAGGGAGGGTTGGAGGAGCCCAGGCGGGCGGAATCCGGTGTGAAGAACGTCGCAGACACTGTGGTCGAGGATTGGCTCCGGCTATTTCTCAGGATTGTAGATGACGCTGTGCTGCGGCAGTGGCTCAAGCATGCTTTGGATGGAGCGCTGCAGGGGCGCGCAAAACCTAGAGATCCGGCGGACACCAGCCCTCAATACGTCCCTCAATACGTGCAACGGGTCAAGTGGAACAAGCAACGAACAGGAAAAGAATTCCGGCTTAACACGCAGGTCGCAGGTTTCCAAATCAGCGACACCATGTTGGACTTGGGGTCCGACGTCAATATATTGCCACGAAAGACATGGGAGGCTCTTGGAAAGCCACGGCTCGTCTATTCCCCAATCCAACTCAGGATGGCGAACCAGTACTGTATTTTTCCAATCGGCCGACTCGAGGGTGTTGAGGTCGACGTTGCGGGGGTGAAGACATACACTGACTTTGAGGTTATTGATATCATGGGCGATAAGGACCCCTATCCTGCTCTACTTGGCATTGATTGGGCTTTTGAGAATTATGTGATCATCGACCTCAAGAAGGAGCTGATGATTTTTGAGGATGGGGAGGTACGGGTTACCCAGCCTTTCGACCCGTATCAGGGTCCGCAATATACAGAACTGGTGGACAGTCGGAAGGATGCTCAGATGATGGACCATCTCTATCAGATGACTGCAGGGACGCGGGACGATTATATTAACCTGACCGCAACAGGCTCTATCAGTTGGCGGAGTGTGCAGAGCTCGGAGCTCGGATCCGAGCTTGCGTGGGAAGACTGGCAGCAAGGAGGGTATGAGACCACCAGCAAGGAGGTGTGCCTCTATTGCTCAAGTCCGGTGGGTAGGGACTGAGATCCGCGGATACCCCACACTATCAAACATGCAAGCAGTGAATACTTTTATTGCCAAGGTGGAAGACCGGGTCCCAGAGGAAAGCCGGATACCACTTTTGGATGTAGCCCTGAAGTCAACATCGGGACGATGGTGGAACAATCACCGCAACACTCTGTTGCTATGGGGGCGTGTGGCGGAGGCTCTGCGGGCACGCTTCAAAGAGGATGAAGGGCCCTGCATTACACTTAAACATCACGGAGCTTCCAACCCAAGACAGCATTTGCGGGCGTGCGAGGAACAGTGGCGTAGCGCCAGGTACCCTGAGGAGTTGTGGGTACACAGGTTCGTCCACTCCCTGGGTACAATTCCCCAGGCCTGGTACCTGGAGGAAGAGCGGAAACGGGGAACCCGCTCCTGGCAAGCAGTCGCGGAAAAGTTCGTCCAGAGCTTCTCGTTCGAAGGGGAGACGGCGCAGGAATCTCAGGCCCTACAAGCCGTCAAGGAGGTTCTGTTTTTCCGCCATCCCGAGCCCGGTGAGGGCCCGGTGGTGTCACGCTCCGGGGTCAAGCGCGAATTGGTTTGTCAACGAATTGACGGCGCTCTGGAGGATGATAGTTTGGAGGACCTTAGGCATCTCTATTTCGACGAAAAGGAGGGCGAGCGGAGCATCTGTGACGAGCCGACGACAGAAGGAGTCCATTTACAGCCGCTCAAGACAAAGAAACTGAACATCGGAACGGAGGAGAAACCTAAGCTGGCAACAGTGGGAGATTACTGGGACGAGGAGACGACAAGAGAAATTTTCAGCCTCCTTCGGGAGTATGAATATTTATTTCCGTCATCAGTTGCGGACCTGAAGGGGATCAAAGGGGATTTGGGCGAGATGTGCATCACACTGAAACCGGGAGCCAGGCCGGTGAAGCACCGACCCTACCGGTTGAATCCACGTATCAAAGAGAAAGTTAAGATGGAGATTGACAAGATGCTGACTGCAGGTCTCATCTTTCCAGTAGAAGAAGCCGAGTGGGTAAGTCCCATTGTCATCCAGAACAAGAAGGACAAAACGGAAATCCGTGTCTGTGTAGACTACCGGAGCTTGAATAATGCTTGTATCCACGACCCGTTTCCCACTCCCTTCAGCGATGAAGTTCTAGATCATGTCGCGGGAAACGAAGCTTATTCCTTCACTGATGGGTTTTCGGGCTACCATCAGGTGTGCATCGCCGAGGAAGACAAAGCAAAGACGACATTCACCACTGAGTGGGGATCATTCGCATACCACGTTATGCCGTTTGGTCTGAAGAACGCCCCGGCGGTGTTTTCCAGGATTGTCATTGCTGCTTTCCAGGAGTACATTCACAAGTTCCTGGAAGTCTATATGGATGATTAGAATGTTTACAGCCTGCTGAAGAAACATGCCTCCCTGTTGCGTGTTATGTTCGACCGGTGTCGCCAGCTGCAGATTACCTTGAACTTGAAGAAATGTATTTTTGCAGTACCATTCGGCACACTCTTGGGTCACGTGGTGTGCAAGCAAGGGGTCTGCGTTGATCCTGCCAAGGTCGCGGTCATCGTCCACATGGAAGCCCCTGAGAACATGAAGCAGTTGCAGGCACTGCTCGGGCACACAGGATACTACAGGCGGTTTATCCGCAGCTACGCCAAAATCACTGCCCCTCTGGAGAAACTGTTGCGGAAGTCAGAAGCATTCGAGTGGACGGCGGAGTGCAGGAGGGCACTCGACACATTGAAGGAGAAGTTGGCGACGACACCCATACTTGTTCACCCCGACTGGGATAAGCAGTTCCATGTGCATATTGATGCGTCCGGAATTGCACTTGGAGCTGTGTTGGCGCAACCCGGGGAAACGACAGTTGACTACCCTGTATACTTTGCCAGCCGACGGTTATCGAATGCGGAGAAGAACTACACCACGACCGAGCGGGAGGCGTTGGCGATGGTGTACTCTCTCCAGAAGTTCCGCCACTATCTTCTGGGCGGAAAATTCACATTTTTCACGGACCATTCTGCATTGAAATATCTGGTAAATAAGCCTGTGTTGGAAGGAAGAATCTGTCGATGGCTTCTACTTTTTCAGGAGTTCACGTTTGAGGTGATTGTCAAGCTTGGTAGGCTGAATGTTGGTCCCGATCACTTGTCCAGGTTGGAGACGGGAGAGAACGAAGGTCCGTTGGACGATTAGCTTCCGGATGCTGACCTCTTCCGAGTTGAAGCAGTACCAGACTACCTGGCTGACATTGCCATGTATCTGACCACGGGACAGTGCCCTGAAGATTACACCCCTCTTCAGAAACGCCACTTGGTTTTCCGGGCAGCCGATTATCAATTGATCGCAGGGCAGTTGTACAAACTGGGCCTGGATGAGGTGTTGTGCAGGTGTGTTCTTGACCACGAGCGGGAAGCAGTGATGTGGGAATGTCACAGCGGTGTTGCGGGTGGACACGTGGGTGCTAAACCCACCGCAAGGAAGGTGCTTCAAGCTGGCCTATGGTGGCCGACGGTACATGCCGACTGTAAGGCCTATGTGAAACGTTGCGATGTTTGTTAGAGGACGGGAAGGCCTTCGCACAGGGACGAGCTTCCGCTACACCCGGTGCATGTGTTGCGGCCGTTCGAAAAATGGGATGTTGATTTCATTGGCCCCATCGCACCAGTCGCTCGCCATTCCAAAGCCCGGTACATCATCACCGCCACGGATTACCTCACCCGGTGGGCTGAGGCGGCAGCGGTACGCGACTGCTCGGCAGAGACCGCTGCTCGGTTCATCTTTGAACACATCATCAGCCGCTTTGGCTGCCCATGGAGCTTGACCAGCGATCAGGGTACGCATTTCATTAATGCCACGGTCAAGTCACTACTGGACACATTTATGATTCAGCATCATAAAAGCAGCCCATACCACCCGCAGGCCAATGGTACGGTGGAAGCCTTCAATAAGATTCTTGAAAAGGGCTTGACTAAAATTTTCAATGCTCAGCGGGACGATTGGGACGAGCGGATACCAGCGACATTATGGGCTTACCGGACCACGGTAAAACGTTTGACGAACCAGACACCATTCCAGCTGGTGTATGGCCGGGAAGCTGTGATTCCCGCCGAGTTCACCGTACCCAGCCTTTTGATCGCAACGTCCCTTCACTTCTCAGAAGAGGCGTCACTTCGGGAACGCCTCCAGGAGCTACAGGAGCTGGATGAGGCTCGATTCCTCACAGAATTCCACCAGAGGGTTGAGAAGGCCCGGCAGAAAGCGTGGCACGACCGCCACATCAAAACTAAGGCTTTCCAAGTTGGCGGCAAAGTTATTTTGTACGACAGCCGGTTCCAGAAGTTTCCAGGAAAGCTCCAGATGCACTGGTTGGGACCGTATTTTGTCATCGAGATCCACGACTCAGGCGTCGTTCAGCTGGCACAGCTGGACGGTACAGTTCTTCCTGGGTGGGTGAATGGCGCACGCCTGAAACCCTACCAGGAGTAGGTACCTTCTCACTTTTCATTAATAACTCTCGCAACCGAGAGAACCCGTAGAGTAGCGTAGTTGAATAACTCTCCCGCAACCGGGATGAATGTAGGTAGTCTTTTCCATTTTTCGGTACTCAGTCAAATAACCAGTCAGTTGCGGGAACATTACCGCAACCGACTGTGTTCGGGGCGGGCCAGCCCAGCGTGTCGCAGAGCCAGTCCAGCGTGTCGTCGCGCTAGTCCAGCATGTCGCCGCTCCAGTCCAGCGTGTCGTGCACGAAGGATCCATCCTCGTGCCGGTGTCAGTCCAGGTCATTTCCGTCAGTCCTTTTGTCAGTCCGTAGGATCACTTAGATTTGGTCATAAATTCCCTTAAATGGACAGTAATCATACCGTAATCATTTGCCATCACCCGCAGTTTCCTCAGCCGTCGAGTCTGCCCATCTCCCCATGACGCCGTCAGCAACTGTCAGATTACACACAGGCCTGCGATTGATCGCACGATTATCGCAGGCAAGAAAGATAGCAAGAATTAATTGCCGTTATGGAGTCTCATCAACTCCGCGCATGCCAGCAGTTGGCCCAATTTGCATGAAGGCTATCAGCAAGAGGATGACGAACCAGTTCAATTTGCAAGTTGCAGCGACTCCGGAGCATTCGCAGTATCAGAGCACACAGCACCCCGAAAGAAGTTACAGAAGAATTGTCCAAGTCTATCAGCGGCGCGCAAAGATGCCGAGAGCTCTCCTCTCAGTCCCTGAACCAGCGTTAGATAGCAGAATTCACCGTGTAGAGTCGCTGGTCGGCAAGTATGACAATGCACCATGTATGGATGCCAACTTGTCCGACCCGGCGGAGTTTCCTCACCTCCATTGGAAAATCTACATGGAACACCATTACACGCCCGGGAGCAGCTCCAACAGTCAGATGCATCCTGAATTTCGGGGCTTACAGCAGTCGACTTTGATGAATTTGAGGAGTCTTCCCGTCTTCGGAACCACAGGACCAGCTCTGCAATGTACCCGGTTCCTCCTCAGTCGGGTGCAGAACGGGTCCCTGTGGCTTAACGAAGAAATTCCAATACATGCCGCAGACATTAATCGGCTTACAGGGCTATCCCAAACTGGTGCAGATGTTTCCACTGCGGGCCAGACATCCTCCAAGCGCGCCCGAAAGTCGGCTGACGCAGACCTCTACACCAAGTATGGCACTCGCAGGGGTGGTAAAGGTGCCAAAATAGATTTGATAAACGTACCAGAAATCCGGTTCGCTTGCTACCTGATCGCTAGCAAGACCATGCGCCACTACACGAAGGGAGAGTGCACTCTGGACACAATTTCCATTGCTGAGCATTGCGTCCAGGGAGCCAGGTTGAATTGGAGCTCGTTTGTGTTGAAGGAACTCTTCGCGGCTTGCGAAGACAACTACAAGCGGACTACCAGTTTTATTTATGGGTACTTGATCTTAGCGTTCGCCATGTGGAAATAGAACCTTCCTCCTATCCGGGATCCGACGGAAACGACCATAAGCCAGCCTCTGGCGATGAAATACACCCCCTGGCAGGTGTCCATGGATCCCAGCACCAAGTAGGTGAACGCAGAGGCGTTCCGGGCTTGGTATGGGATGATGACCGATGTGGTCACTTACCAGCAACGGGTGCCCCGACACCTGTTGGATGAATACAGTGAACAGGTGTGGTTTGGAGTCAGCCACAGCCACACTTTCATCCAGCCAACTTGCGTACCGCACCACACCTTTCATATGGCGCCCCTTCGCTTCCAGCTCAACGACAATGTTTTCCACAGGGAGGTCTCTGCGTGGCCGGGGGTTGTCCAGTACGTCCGCGACGGAATCATCCGCTACGATTTTGGGGGGATGAGGGCCGCACAGCAGCCTGCCGCGACCGGCGCAGGGGGATCTTCACAAGTTGCGGCGGAGACAACACCAGATGCAGCTGGGACCGCACCGGACCTGCCTGAATCGCTGGTCCCCATCGTCGAGCATTTCAACGACCAGGCACGGTGACTCAACGTGGCAACCCAGGTTGTTTCCAGTGGTGCCCCTATATTTCCTTCTTTTGCTGAATTTCGTATTAATCGGTCCCGTGGTCTCTCCAATACCGCCCCCCTCGTTTCCCCCATTCCCAATAACCTGTTCACTTCTGCCACCCCCCTCATCACACCAATGGGTGAACCGGGCCCCGAACCCGATTCCTCCGACCCACCTCCATCCAAAAGGGCCCGCACTACGGTCACAGACCCAGTGGTGGATCTTACGGAGGATGATCCACCAGCCACTCTGCCCACAACAACCTTGATTCCGGGGGAACCACTGATTGATCCGGCAGATTTCCTCAATCTGCGTCTTCCTCCCACCTCTTTCACTCCATCCACCGCCCCCTCCACCAGCCGACCACATGCCACCTCCCCCAATCCGTCCAACTCCTCAGCCACTGTGTCAGATTCTTTGATCCGGGAACTTTTCGGCGGTGACCACGGGGCGGAGGTCACCTCCAGTACTGCAGCCGTGGTACCACCGGTTGACCCCGTGGCCACATCCCGGGATCCTCTTCCCACTATATCTGTCCCGCCAGCCACAGTTGGGGCTGATTCGGCCGGCCCTTCCACAGAGCCGACCACGCAGCAGGACCGGCCGGAGCCTGATATGGCCACTTCGGTGCAGCAGCAGACGCCGGTCCATCCTCCAGAGACTTCAGGCCGACCAGCGGCCATGGGCCAATCTTCGCAGGAAAAGACGCCAGAGCAGGGTGCACCCAGCACAACAAATGCAGAACATTTGAGTCCAGCACAGCTATACCTGCTCATTCAGCGGGCGGCCCTCAAGGCCGAGCAGATTCACATAGAGCTACAGCGGCGGTGCACCGAGCAGCGGAATCAGATCACGGCGCTTACTGAACAGCGCAATCAGTTGCTGCAGGAGAAGACCAACCTCCAGGAGCAGGTCAACATTGCTATCCAGGCGATCTCCAGCGTATGGCCCGCTGCACGGGCTCACCATGCTCCACTTCCCACCAGAATCGAGGAGGACACTATCGCGCTACAGGCTCATCACCTCAGGGAAGTTTTCACTATTGTTTGCAGGGAGAACCAGGAGTTACAAGCGGCGTTAGCCGCACGGCCTACCCTTCCAGATCCACCCAGTGACCATTCAGGACAGGTAACTGCCAAACAGGCACAGGCAGTTAGTCTACAAGCAACTCTCCATTCCACTGCAGCCGCGGCTTCTGCCTCTACGAGCTATAGGAGTGTTTATCACAGGACCACAAGATGGAAATCTATCCGTCGCCAAACGGCACCATTGCCCGGACATTCAGTAAACCACCACCCTGGACGTTAGATCAGCCTCTACGCCGCCCACTAATGAACCCAACATGCAAACAGGATCGAGGTCGAATCAGTAAAATGCCAAACGGCTTATCCTGGAGACTGCCTCACCCTTCGCACCCATGCCGATGCTATGCACCACCGATGCTGGCGCATCATTCTGCACTGCCACGCTGTCATTCCCGCTTCGACGCCCATAGACTTAAGCGTCAGCCAACCGCATTTCAGAGGCCGACTCGCGAGGCAGAATGGCAAGAAGCGTTGCTGCTCTCACAGAGCTGAGACTAAGTGTCACGGTCTCTGAGTGGGGCTTATTGAACCACAAGGGCGAATGGCCAACAGAAAGGGCGCAAGAAGTGAAACAGCAGAGCAGGCAGCCTGGCTGGGCCGGGAATGGGAGGCAGAACTGTTATTTGTGATTGACTCGCGGACGAGTTAAGGAATTGTGGTCGGGGCCTGTTGGGGCCCTTGTTTTTGTTTAAGTTTTGAACTCTTGGCCAAGACATTTTGAACTTTGACTCTTTTTGAGTTCTGATAAATGAATAAATGACATTACATAGAAACAACACGCGCCCGGCAACGACTCAGGGAGTTGGTGGATACCAAGGCGTTGTATTTAAGCTCTCGATAGCTGGAGATCGAGCAGAGATAGGTGCAGATGAAAGAAACACAGCAGAAAACAGAAAGTAGAACACACAGACATCAGAAGAGAAGCTGGAAAAAGCCAGAGTGAAGACACAGAGAAGTTGTCAGTCGCGAGGAGCGGGTGAATAAATAACGATCACCCGGCTGAAAAGAAGGGTTGTTGTTGAAGGTTGAATGGATACGAGAGAAGTCGCGAGGATCGAGACAGGAAGATCACAGAGTACTGCGTGAAGAACGTGTTGTTTTTCTTATGTTTTTATTTCTTGTTCCTCCTTTTCACTCTGAAACCATCTCATCAATTTGTGAGTTATCCCAGAGTGGTTCCCAGAGTATTAATCCAAATATGGAAAGGGAAGATTGTTGTCTTAATAAGGTGTTCATGTGCCGTAATGTGTTTACCCCGATTTAAAATTTTAAGTTGGGTGATCGGTCTTCAATACTTTTAGTAAGTGATCTTCCATGTGTGATTTGCAGATGTAATGGATGCATCCTTTCTATTTCTTTGTTACGGTTTATTCAAGTGCGGATCTCATCCCCTTATGCATGTGGTCGCGGCACGCCTCGGGTGAGACGCACTGCTCTCCAAGAGCGGGGTGAAAATGTCGGCGTGTTCCTAGACTACACCGGACCCCTTGTTGGCCACAACCCTCGAACCTGGGTCTTGTCCGCGAGACCTGACTTTTCGCCAACAGTGGGGGAGGGGAAATTAGTAATTTATTGCCCGATGATGCTTTATTACATGCCTTTCACAACTACTTTCTACCTACCCATCATTATTACTAGAATTTTTTACTTCATTTGCATGGGTGCATTTGAGCTTGCAACCCTAAATCAATTTTCTTTCAAAACTTAAAAACTATCTAATTCTAACCTTGATTCATCCGAGGGCTCAGATTAAACTGTTGAGCTCCTCATTTATTCTCTATATTATCTACTGATCTGTCAAGTTTAAACTGTTTGACAAATATTTATTCTCTATCTAACAACATGAGATTTAAAGCATGAGAGGTCAAGTTTAAGCTGTTTGACCCTTATGGATTGTGGTATTTAGGACAAGCTGCACACAATATTATTTGTAGAAGTAAACTAAAGTAGTGGCATTTAAACTTGCAACACTTTCATGATATATTTTTGATGGGGTTCATATTTAATATTCTTTTGATCTTTGTTTATTTTTGTCCTTTGATTGTTCTTTTAGGACATACCCTCTTTTCATTTTTTTTTTTTAATATGGGAATACATTTGTAGAAACCAAATGTATGTATAATATTTTAAGAATTTTAACAGATTCAAATAAAAATTGTGAATCCTACATTTATAGGACCCTAACAACGGCTTCACATGGGGATGGCATCTCCTTGTGAGATGTCAAGAACGTCGTTGACTAGTAGCCTGATCGATTAGGCCAATCCCAAACATGCATATGCTATGACTGAAAACTCTTGAATTGAATTTAAACCTTTTTCTGCAAACTGAAATCTGATCTAAGATTAAAAAGTGCGACAACCTTCAAACCAAACTACTAAATCATCAATACCTTAGGGCCTTTTCCTTTGCTTCAAATCTTAATGAATTATTTCAAACTAGCTGAAAACTGAAAACTGAAATAAACTGAAATCCTACCTATTTACTCTAATCAGTTGTCCAACTGTTGGTTAGGTAAAATGAAATAGCCAATGCAACCATTCAAGCATTATATACATTGAGGTATTCTGTTGCATGTTCTTGTTGATTGTCAAAACTGTAATTCTGCAACCTATTAAAAATTTGTCAAAAAATGAGATGATAAGGAAATACTTGATTTCCTTTGTTGACTCTAGAAACTTTTCAAAAGGATCTTCCAAGATATATACACTAATATTTAACTGATCTAAACAGATGTACATATGTTCTGTATGGCCTCCATGCCATGAAACTGAAATGTTATTTTCATCTTTATCTCCCTGCAAACTTTCAGATAATTTTTGTGATGATATTCCTACTGATTGTAATGTTTGACTGCTGAAACCATTATCATCTTGATTCTGAAATTCATAGTTAGTTAATGGAGAAAGGCTTTGAATGCATTCATTATCCAACATATCTGCTATTGGATCATGAAAAACTTGTGAGGATGGCTGCAATCTATTGGATATGGAATTCCATGGGACTTCATAAACTTCAACAAGTTGTTCATCCTTTTCTTTAATGATGTTATACCACATTTCCTTTAAAATATGAAATGATTCAAAACATAGTGGTATGGAACTTTCTTGTGTCATTTGATCATGTATTTCAATTAGGACTGATAACTGCAATTTTGAAACTGAAATATCCTGATCAAGAGTTTGATTATCTTCTTTGTTGTCAATCATAATTCCTAAACACTGCTAATTATTGATGGCATGAAATTTGTCTCTAATGAACTGAAACGAAGCAAAACAAAGAGGTAAAGAACCTTCACTTATTTCCAAATTTTGTTATTTTTCTTCCTCACTTTCATGGCTTATCAGTATTGGTTGATCACTGTATTCTGGTTGCTAAAACTGAGTTTCTTCATCCCACAAACTAGCTTCTGATTGCTCTGTAAAGCTAGCTTGAGTTTGGAGAACACAACTATCATCATAATGATCATACTTAGGCAAATCATCAAAAGAGGAATGTCATCCAACATACACATTAAATCGGTAAATTCCTCTTCCACATATTGATCTATAAAACCATTTTCTAATCTATGATAATTGGTATTAACAGGAATTTGTTCATGGCTATCAACCTCTTCTATTTCTTCATGGTGATTTTGAATAAAAAATCATCTTTCATAGTGATCTTCTATATGATTTCATCTAGTTTTTTTACCAGAAGGCTGAGTTTTACCTTTACAATGTTTTTCTTCTCTTCTTCTTCTGCTTTCAAATTTTTCTTTCTGATTTACAAATTAACTTCTACATCAACTGCAATGTTCTACATTTGTACAAGTGTTTTTGGATCTCTTTCTCTTAACTGAAATTCTATTTCTGGATCAAAGGCACTTGGGTAATGCAAGAGAGCTGAATCATGAGGAGGTCTTACATTTTCTGGCATTGAATAATAAACTTGATTAAATTTGTCAGAAAATTTTTGTATTGTTTCATTTGGATGTCTTTGTAACTGATTATATTCTTCTATGATCACAAAAAGATTGACTTTAATTATCCATCTGTCAAGAAAAATTTCGACAAACTGTTGGAAATTTGAGATGCTTGCATTAGGCAGATTCTTAAACCAACTCTTTATTCTATTTTGCAAAGAAAGAGCAAAAAGTTTGATTTTTACATCCTCTTCATCAATCTCAAATAAATCCAGATAATTTTGAAAACCTTGAATATGGTTTTGGGCAGTGATGTTATTATTTTCCCCATCAAACATTGCAACAAATTTGTAATAGTTTTTAGGGAAATCATGGAGTCTAGGAAGTAAAATGAGGGACTTATATCTATCAGGAACTTTATATGGTACAAAATGTGCAGGGATTTTAAGATCAGTATTGATTATTTGAGGCTTCTTAATTGGAATATGATGATCATTAGATTCAGAAGAAAGTTTCTCAAAGAGATTAGGAGAATTAGTATTTACAATTTTTGAAGGAAAATAATTAAAAACTAATCTAATATCTTCTCTAAAATACAATATACATTGGAAAACTTTCTTAATGAGAAACAACATAATGTCTTGGATTAAGATCCAAGTTAAAAGCCTGATCTTTCCATATTGTTCTTTCAGGTTCATTCCTCCAGTGTGTTGGGTGTGGAGCGATAAAAGGGTGTCTTTTTAACTCCTAATTACCTTCACATTAATTATCAACCCAGGGACGACTTCTTATTTCAAGAGTGTACTCAGTCTGAGGCAGTTATTTACTCAAGAGTAATGTTTGTGAAGATGTAGTATAGAAATACAAATGCAGAAATAATAAATGCTTGAAAAGAAATTGACTATAAACATGTGAATGTAAAGATCATAATTACATCAATTTGCTAGACATCGCATTAGGATGCAAAGAGTACTAACTTCTTCTCAGAAATTATGAGATGACCCAAACTTGGGACTGAATATTTAAGCCCGCCTTCACTAGAGATCTCAAAGCAAGTGAAAACAACTCAAAGGAAATGAAATCTAAAACGCAAACTGGAAAGGAACAACAATCTAAAAGCAATGAACAGGAATTGAATAGCAGCGTAAAATAAAAAGTGAATTCAATTCATAACCAAGCAAACTAGGTTTCTACTCTTTAATCCTGTCGACAGCCACGCAACAATCAACTATTGTAATTCATAAACAAAAGGAATAACAACTGGAATTAGATACATAAAAACAACATTTTATAACAATTGAATCATGAATCATGCTTCTTGTAAAGAATGGAATAACAATGACTCTGTATTTGATCCAATTAGCAATAACTCAATAAATAAACGAACTTCACACAACAGAAATAAACCAATAGAAATACAAACAGCAGATCGCTCCACCAGGGCCGGGCCCTCAACCACCAGTGAAGCGTTGCCGTGCTTTACTCCAGCGCTTGAGAAATGGAACAACAGTGAACTCTTTTATTAATCAGGCATTAATAATGTTTACAAACAGCTCACACTCTCTTAACAAGAGCTGATGCACAATTCTGCAAATTACAATAAGAAAAGTCTCTCCATCCCCCCATACACAATACATGCTTCTCCTTTTATAATCAGAAGGTGGAGAAATTAAATAGCAAATAGGATCTCTAATAATAATATTGAATTTTTTCCAACCAATTGATCAACAATAAAATAGATTTACATCCCTCTTTCAACAACAGCAAGTCGAATTTGGCTTTGTAGCTGAGATTTGGAGGACGGCTGCAACCACAGATCTGAGAAAATCGTGCTCAAAGAACTCTGCGAATCTCTCAACACAGGCCGAATTTGGGCAAACCGTTCTTTATTAAAGTTAATTGGGTCCGTTCTGGACAAAACCCATGTTCCAGATTTTCCAGATTCGTCTTCATTTGCTCAGAATCTCAACCGCAAAACTGTCACTCCTTATTCCAGCGCATTTCTGAGTTGGCACTTTCAATGATCAAATCTTCAATCTGGAAATTATCTTGGAGGCTAAAAATGGTGAATAATGTTATAACCAACTTATTAAAACTATCATTGATAAAATAATTCATAATCATCAATTTATTAGAAATAAAGAAAGAAGATAAATAATATTCATCCATAAGAGCATAAATCATTTATAAAATGGATTTAAATAATAAATTATAATAAATGACGTGATGAAGAATGGTAGAAATGGGTGGAATAAGCATTCACAAGTGATAATAATAATGGCATACTAACGGCCCAACAACTATGTATTACTTCAAAGAGTCATCAAATGCCAATAATACAATGAGTTTAGATGCAGTATTTATTCTTCAAATGAGGAGGTGGAGCTCAAGATAGGGTTTGAGTGTCATTGATTACAAATTAAATGCATTCCTAACCTTGAAAACCATGCAAGGCATAAGGCAAGAATATTTGCAGCTACTTCTTTGTTTTAATAACTCTGTCTTAACTTCTAAAGAATAAGAGGTAAAAAGTTTGACTTTTAAGGCTTATAATAACTTTTACAATAACTACCTTGAAAGATTTAAAATATCTCTGCCTGTGAAATAACTTCCAAATGCCTTTATGGAAAGAAATCATGATGTAGGTGGAAGTTTAGTCTTTGGAGGAGTAATTTCTTCCTTGTTGAGTTATTCGAGGTTGTATTTGGGTTATGTGCCTTTGTTTAATCATAAAAATCAACAATTTAAGCCTTTGAACCTTGATTTTACTTTAATAATCTGCCTCACTACCTTTATTGTTTATTATGCTTTTATGACTACTTTATTCATTTATCCTTTGTCTTTAAACTTACGCTTTTTATCATTAATCATTGTCTTAAGGGATAATCCTCTGTGTTTATCTTTTGATTTAGGATTTATCCTTTTGATCCTTCTGTCCTTTATTTCTTCACTGCTTCCTCTGACTGTAATTGTCTTTTGCGTGTATGGAGGGTTTCTTCATGGTACTGGAGGATATTGTAACCCACAAATGATCATGATTCATCGAGGGTTGAGCCTTTATTTAACCCTCCTGGCCCTTTAATGCAAATTCACCTCTTGGATCGTCATCTAGATGATATTTTGATCATTGTAATGCCTCTGTGGCCATTGCTACCATTAAAACCTGTAAAAAACAAACAAACATTTAGCTTAAAAACATGCGGGAGGGGTAAAACTGCATTTTTTGGGGTTTGGAGCATCCGGGGCGATTTGCAAAGAAGGAAAGAGTGCATAGAGGAGGGCTGAAGAGATGGAACATGGCGGGGAGGTGAAGAAATTTGAATTTTTGCGCAAAGGAGAGAAAGGTGGTTTTAGAAAACCATGATGGTTTATTGCGTAGGTGAAAGGCGGTAAGTGGTATTGGGCTGCGGCTACACGATTCCACTAACCGACTGCCGCATGGCAGGGCGAAATCGCCCATTTCGAGCAGGTCGGGAACATTAAATATCAATGCTCATTTCTACGCAATATTGGTTTTGGACTGTCAAATCTCAAGGGGTGAGATTGATGGCGTGGAAGGGTGGAGGGACCAGCGCGCAAGTTTGGGAAGTCAAACCTAGTGACAGGTGGCGGGTTGTGGTTGGATGGCAGAGCTGAGTGAAAGTTGAGGCCCGGGCATAATGACTTAACGAGATTAGTCAGGTAATGCGGGGTTACATAATGAAAGGGTGGAGTGATAGGCGGTGAAGTGATGACCGTTGGATCAGGGCCCAGAGCCTTTGATCAACGGTCAAGGTGTTTCGGAAGAAAATAAGAAGGCGAGATGAAGTATAAAAAAGGGGGGCCTGCCTTAATATTTTTCGAAGGTTAGGGGGTTTAACAAGGTTTGTGGGGGTTAATGAAAATAAAATAGACGAAGCTTATTTCAAATGGATAAGGAGCTGGGAAAGCAGGAAAAAGCTTTGGTCTTATGGGAGCAGAGGGGACCGGGGCTGAGATGAGAAGGGGCTAAAGGCCCAATTTATGCAAAAATGCACTTTTAACATAAAAACAGAGTTTTTATGAAAATTTAAAGGGTCTGATAGGCTTAGAAGTTAGTTTTAAACAATGTAAAAAGGGTTTTTAGATTGTCTAAGGGTTTTTTAGAAGAAAATGATGTGTGAGGGGAATTTTTGAGGGTGTAAGTGAGGTAATGAAAATGAGGCAAACATGCTTGGAAAATGGAGTTTTCTTTGCAGCAGGGTAAAATTTGAGAAGGAAAAATATAAGTTTATAGTGGAACAGTCAGGTGTAGGATGATGAAGGCAGTGAGATTTCTAGAACTCATAATGTTTCCTTAGATATTGTTTCTATAAATCTAGGATTTATAACTTAGTCGTCCTCTGATATCAGCAAAATTTACTGATGACTAATACCATAGGATTCAAATTTTATTTTTGGTTTTCTCAACCCTTATCTTTTCTCAATTCATAAATGATAATGTGGGGATCATATTTCTAGGCTCCAACTTGTGGGAATTTGAAAAGGGTAGCCTAGGGAATGATGCAATAATGGGTTTTACCTGTTGCATATGGTAACATATGTAATTACATTATAGTATAAACTTCATGAAGATAATTATTATAAGTAACTATTAGATTTATTTGCTTTGAGTAATTTTGTTTTTATTGAAAGGTAAGTGTTTGTGGATGAAAATTACAGGTGGTATCAGAGCAGCATTCAAACATTGAGACCTAAAAAGGGTCACATAAATAACAATTGGTGTGTGTAAAATTGTGCACAGAATTGGAAAGAAGATTTGATAGAGTGCAATGAGGAGGGAGTTTGTACATAAAACACCTAGGACTACAGGAGAAATTCACCCTTAGCCTAACCAAGAAATGAATCCAGAAATGTGGGTATAGCTAAGTGTAGGCCAACATCATCAAACCAGTAGATTTCTCGAGGAACAACAATGACAAACCAACATGCTTCTGGATACTATGCAGTAGTTACAAGAGGAAATGGTGCGTGTAAGGAGTGATAATGAGAGGTTGATGCAGGAATAGAAGAAGATCCTTAAAAGCCTCTTAGAGAAACATAATCATGGGATAATTCAACTAAGACTAGAACGAAACACCCAAGAAGAAGGTGAACACCGACATACAACAAATGATAAGCTGGAACATAGCCAAACCCAATGAAGTAATAAAAATAAATCTTATAATGAAGAAGAGTCAGGAAATGTCTCCAACCAGCAAGAGATAAAAAGCAGAAGGTAGAACTGCAAGGTGAATTCCAAAAGATTACACCTCCCACATTCGATGGAGAAGTTGAAGAAGTAGCAGAAGTATGGATAATAAAGATGAATAAATATTTTTAAGTCTACGAATACAACAACAAACTAAAGGCTCTTTTATCCATCTACCAATTGCAAGAAAAATCCACCTTATGGTGGGAAGAAGCTAAAAATGTGTGAGGAATCAAGGACCAGAATGTGACTTGGGATGAATTCCATCAGTACTTTAAAGATAAATATCTAACAAAGAATTTTTATGATGAAAAATATCGGGAGTTTCATGACTTGAGATTGGAACAACTATCTATGGATGAGTTCATAACTAAATTTACTTCCATGTTGTGATATGTGCCATATCTAAGGGATGAAAAGGAAAAATTACAACGATTCCTAAGAAGTCTACCTACTCATATGAAAGATAAAATCTAATTTGTAAACCCAAATACCATGGATGAAGTGATTCAAAAATCACGTATATGCTATCAACAATGCAAGGTAAAAGGAGAAGCTAGACGGAGTTGGTTGCCCAAGAAAGGGCATAGAAGTAATTCAAACTTTAAAAATAGCAGATCTGGTAATTTTAAGGATGCAGCTAGAAATACAACAAATAGACAGCAAGGAAGAAACCAACAGAGAACCAAGTGGTCGTAGAGGAACGACCCACTAAGGAATCCAGTAGACCAGATCTTGGACAGACCAAGAAACCACCATTACAATGTTGGGGGTGCAGTGAGGCACATTATTATAAGAATTTCCCTCACCGTGGAAGAAAAGAAACTGCAGCCAATGTGCAAGAAGCATCCACAGTGGGGGATGTGGCATGAAAAATACCCAAAACGAATGCTGCACTTGAAGATCGGCAAGCAAATTACCAACCAGCCATGATTGCACTGGAAGGTAAGATGTATTCCCACCCTATATCTATTTTGGTTGATCCTAGTGCTAGTTTAAGCTATGTAAATCCTAGGATAGTGGAAAAATATGACTTATAGAGTAAGAAGTTTAAAAATCCTTGGCTAGTACAATTGGCCACTAGAGAAAAGAGAAGCGTTAATGCCAAAGTTTCCAACTGTCCCCTAGAAGTTGGAAACCAACATATAAATGTTGAATTAAATATTCTACCTTTAGGATCCTACAGTATATTACTGGGAATGGATTAGCTAGAAGTGCATGGGTCACTAGTAGACGACAAGGATAAAATCATTTACTATAAGGCAGAAAATGAAACACATCAACAGTTTCAAGGAATTAAAAAGCCACTTCAGTTGCATCCTATTACCACATCTCAGTTGGGAAAATGAATTAGAAAAGGGTGTCAAATCTATGCAATTCAAGTAGGATTCACTAATTCTAAAGATAAGACTCCCATGGTGGAAAACATACCCGTGGTGGAATATTTTATGGATGTATCTCCAAAAAACATACCAGGGCTACCACCAAAGCGGGACATCGATTTTACCATCGAACTAATTCCAGGGGAAGAACCAGTATCATGAGCACCATACTAAATGAGTGTACCTGAATTAACAGAGTTGAATATGAAATTATAGGAATTGCTGGACAAGGGATATATTCATCCTAGTGTGTCACCCTAGGGGGGACTAGTGCTATTCGTAAAGAAGAAGGATGGTAAAATGCGAATGTGTATGGATTACATACAACTTAATAAATTAATTTTTAAGAACAAATACCCACTACCTCGAATAGGTGATATTTTCGATCAAGTAAAATGGGAAATTATTGTTTACTAACTAAAATTTTTTCTAGTTGCAGGTCAAACCACATGGTGAATTCCTCGTATAACCTCAACGTATTCTCGATCAGAGAGAAATAATGCTCTAGCAGTGAACCATCAGCCAAGTTAAAGTGCAATGGAAACACTTTAGCCCGAAGGAGGCAACTTGGGAAGATGAAAACTTTGTGCGAGAAGAATATCCAGAACTATTCATTGGAATGGCATAACACCGAGGACGATGTTTACCTTAAACAAGGGAAGATGTAACACTCGAATTTAATTTCATTTAACATAAATACATTTTAATTTAGATATTGGATTTATTTTAAATTTAATAGGATTAACAAGCATTTTTATCAAGTTATGAACTAAAGTTATTCATTTTTAATAAATATTTAATTAGGTATGTTTGATCCAGATTTATTTAGGAACGCAATAAAATATAGAAATAGACATAAACACAGAGATGCAGTGGAAATAATACTTCATTTCATTAATATGAAATAACATAATTATGCTTAAAATCATAATGCAAATAAACTAGCTAGGGCACTGGTAGTTTATCTCTGAGAAGAGATGTGGCATCTACAGGCCTTTGAACTGTCTTACAATGAGGCTCGATGGCCTGTTTATTATTTAGAAACATTGGAAAACCCTAAACATCCAAAAACCTAACCCTAGGTGATGAAGTGCCAAAATTATGGGCTCCGTTTGGGATTATTGGTGTTTCAACTTCCCAGGGACATAACTTTGGCATACGATCTTCGTTTGACGCACACCATACCTCGTTAGAAATATCTATCTGACGAATACAAATTTTTATGTGAGAAACATCAATCCATGGACTCATGTTGCTCCGGGTTTCCCAAAAACGTCGTTTAGGGCCTCAAAACGACTCCGGGAGTTTCGAATCAGAAAAAATACTAAAAATAGTAAGTTGTGCCGAAACTGAAAAAATAAAAGAACCCATGGTGGGGGTTCAAATGGAATAGGTGGCTGGCCACCAATATACACCTGGATCATTAGGGCCTAACGTCTCTGGAAGTTCAGGACCCGAAAACCTACTAAAAACAGTAAGTTTTGTTGAAAGTAAAAAACTGAAAGAACTGATGGTGCAGGTCCAAATGGAATAGCTGGGTATGGAACAAATTCATCAGTTCATGCACATCTTGATCTCTTTGTTGCTGCAATGTGTTCCATTGGATGTATTTGTCCTCATAGCTCCCCATGGGGTAATATTGTTCCTTTATGTCATCTCGGAACAAATTCCAAGTGGGTGCGGCCGAGAAGAGAGAGGGTTCCATCTCAACCTTTTTATCACACTAGGTTTCCCACCACTCTTTGACATAGGGGGCAGCTTTGAGGAGTGAAAAAATAAACTTTTCTCGGTCGGAGAATCATGGACTAAGAATACCCTTCTAGAAAATTCAAACATCTATATGTGATGTTTGCATTTATCTAGCCTTCAAATACAGAACTATCAAAGTTTACCTGTACCTTGAAGGGAGTGGCGCCTCTAGAGTGCTTTTTGGATGCAGATGCACCATAGGTGAGTAACCGTTGAAGGATCTGAGAAAATTTATCCATCATCACGTTCCTTTGTTTCTCAAGGGTCTCCTCAAGTAATATTTTGATACATTAAGGGAATTTTGAGGTCTAAAATGGGCCCCCTAAGGAAATAATAAAATAATAGCTAAACCAATAAAATAATGTTTATGAATTTTCAATTCACTTTTTGCATCACAATCCATGTAACCATAGTTAAATTCAATTCAAAAGTTGTACCAAAATAAAATTAATAAAAAATTTGTATTAATGTGACTATAAATAAGAATGAGCTTTTCAAGAAAAAGTCATTATCATTGAACAACTAATGCATTTGTCCTTTGTACTTAAATAACTTAAAATAAAATATAAATATAAATTACAAATTCTTAATTATATTATATGCTATTAATTAAAATTTATATTATTTAAATTGTATAATAACATGTAATAAATATACTATATAAAAATAATATAATATAATATAATAAATGTATAGGGATATGCATTATTTCTTTCAGGAAATATGAAATGACAATAATATATTCTCATTCAAAAAGTGTGAAATGACATTTATTATGAGTACTTTACTTTGACTTTAAAAGTACATAGAGCACTACCATGGTTAACCATGAGTTTTTATCCACCATTGAGAATGTGAAAAATAAGTACATTTAACTCAAGAAATTACACCTCATTTATTAGGGATAATGTCATCCCCTAAAATGTGATTGGTTCTCATAAAGTAAATTTTGATTGAACGTTTTCCTTAGGAGGCCCATTTTAGATCTCAAAATTCCCCTAATGAGGATCTCTTGCTCCCTCGTCTTTATTTTCTTCCACCATGGGACATCGTCGGGGTTTGCGAAGTTGATCTTGCAAGGGTTCAATGAGATCGAACCCTAAATCCTTATACCCTGACCTCGTTGGGGACATGCAAAGAAAAAATAGAGAAAGAGCAGACCGCTCTGATACCACTAATCCAAATTTATGCAGGAACACAATAAAATATAGAAATAAACATAAACATAGAGATGCAGTAGAAATAATACTTCATTTCATTAATATCAAATAACAGAAATATGCTTACAGACATAATGGAAATAAACTAGCTAGGGTCTTGGTATATTATCTCTGAGAAGAGATGTGGTGGCTACAGGTCTTTGAACTGTGTTAAAATGAGGCTCGAGGGCCTATTTATTATTTAGAAACAATGGAAAATCCTAAACATCCAAAAACCTAACCCTAGGAGATGAAGTGCCAAAACTATGGACCTTGTTTGGGTAAATTGGTGTTTCAACTTCTCGTGCACATAAATTTGGTAGACGATCTTCGTTTGACATGCACCATACATCATTAAAAATATCTATCCAAGGAATACAACTTTTGATGTGAGAAACATTGGTCCATGGACCCATGTTGCCCCCGGTTTTCCCAAAAAATGTCATTTACGGCCTCAAAACGGCGTCGGAAGTTCAAGACCCGAAAAACTGCTAAAAATATTAAGTTGTGCTAAAACTAAAAAAATGAAAGAACTGATGGTGGAGGTTCAAATGGAATAGTGGGGTGGCCACCAATATCCACTTGGATCATTAGGGCCTTCAAACGGCTCCTAAATTTCAAGACTCGAAAAACGACTAAAAATAGTAAGTTGTGTTGAAAGTGAAAAAATAAAAGAAATGATGGTGCAGGTCTAAATGGAATAGGTGGGTGGCCACCAATATCCACCTAGATCAATGTTTCCATAATATGATGGTAAAATTTTTCCAAGATTCCAAATTATTTGATTAAGAAGTTACTGGAAACAGTTACCTTTCCTCTAAGGATAAAAGGAAATTCCTAGAGGAGGAAAGGGGTTCTGTGTAGGAGGAAAGGAACAACGAGAGAGATGAAAGGGGAGAGTATCCAGAGCTGCTAGAAACTAGTAGAACTCTGCTACATGTTATTGGAGAAGAGACTGGATACGGGTCCTGAGGAAAATAGAGAATACAAGGATAACCCATATATATATATATATATATATATATATATATATATATATATATATAACACTGATACCCCTGCGGTAATACAAGCAACATTGAAATTATTGTTAAACACAAGCAGTGCACAATTATTTAAACCAAACTATTAACTTAAACAATAGTCCTTAAGTACATCAAAACCCTCGAAGGGGTGTGGGTTCGAAACTTGAAAACTCTTAGCCTTAAAACCCATTTCTGTTAAAATCCTTAAGATTAAATTCTGGAACAAAGAAGGAAGGCTACCCGGAATGGCACAGTGCACCTGTAAGGAAAGCAAGAGCCATCAAACGGGAAGGTTGTTGTAGTAACTAGAACGTTGTGGGTGTAGGGAGTCGGGGATTACGTGCATGCCATGTAATGTAACCATTAGCACAAAGTTAAGAACTCTAGTAAATAGAGAGCAAATAAAAACGTATTGCTGGAAGCAAGTCAACTTACCTTGGAGGCAAACGGGTGGCGAGTTCGTCGCACCTGCTACTAGCATAAAAAATTATTAAGACTGGATGTAAAGAAGGAATAACCCTACCAACCGAGATACAAATATAAATTTAATCATTTGAGAACGAAAAATGGATTTTATGCACCTATCTCTGCTGTCAAAAGAAGGAATCCATTGATGAATCCTATGGAAAGAGTCTCTCCAGCAAGACAAACTTTTAACAAATGTATTCCATTCCTTTTTTTCTTAAATATGAGTTGAGATAAATTTTGGACATTGCATGGAACAGGTTTTGAAGCCCAATCCACCTTCCATGCCTAGATATTTTCAATTTCATAACAAGTTTTTTAGATCAGAGTTGTCTTTAGTGCGACTTTTTTGACTTTCCTGTGTCAGAATCCCACAGAAAAATTGAAGTGAAATCTTAATTTGTTTTATTTAAACTATTTTTTTTACTGTATATATGGATTTAGCACCCTGAAAAATGCCTAGGTCACTTCGATTGTGCAGCGATTACCCATCAAGCATGTGATTTCAATAAATTATTGTTGGATTTTAGGGAAATTAGACTAGAAAAATCCATCAGAAGAACTTCCGAAAAGTCTCACTAAAAACATTGATATAGTTTAAAATACACATATATGTATATTATAGCTAATCGTGAAATTCAAAGTATGGAAACTTTGCGAAATAGTTCAAATATTTTATTGTCCCGATGCATTAATCTATTTTTTATTGCATGTTGAGAAAATAAGAAGAGCAAGGTGTAAATTTCAATTTTCATAAATTCTAAATTTGGAACTTATATTAAAATTATTTAAATAAATTAACCTCGTTATTAATTTATAGTAGATAGATATATAGATTGTTTCCAATTTATAATTGGTTTTTGTTAGCTTATAATCAAAACCAACGTTATATTCGTCTTCTTATTTTTCTGTTTTTTAATGATCCTGGGTATTTTATTTTTCTTTGAATTTACAATGTAAAATGGTTTTTATTTTTCTATGTAAAATCTGTTTTTATTTTTATTTTTAAGAAAAGATATTACATGGATATATTTTTGAGTAATTTTATTTTTAAAATTAATAAGATTTATACTAATAACCAAAAAATTAATATCATTCATAAATAATACCATCTTTAATTTATAAAAATATAATTAATTGAAGTAATTAGTTTATAGAATGATAAAATAATTAAAGTACAAAAATTTTAGTATGAAGAGTTCAAGTTAATTTATATTTTAGTATGAGGGAGTTAGAGAAAAAATGGCATGAAAAATATCATTATTGACATTATATATTGTGTAATTCATTTACATGTAATATTTAAAACAAAAATATTTTGATAACAAAATAATATTTTAGTGTCAGCTATAAATAAAATATTTTAATTTCTATATTAAATAACATAATTGTTGTGTCACTCCCTAGAATGGAAGTATGTAAATGTTTGTAAACATTAATCATTTAAATGTTGACTCAATTAATAGTGAATTGAAATTTATAAAATTAGTGGAGATATGTAAATGTTTTAATTAAAAATAATGAAATTAAAAGTAATAAAATTCAATTTGTTATATCGATTTTTTTTTTAATTAATAAAATTACGAACCGGTTTTTAAATAAAAGAAAATCACAATATACATATCACATTAAAATATATAATATATAAATAGTAGGTAGAAATTAAGATCTATTTTATCATATAAATTAAAATAGTAAACGAATACAAACTTAACACATACAATATAACTAGAATTTTAGCCATGGATATGTAAACTTTACCATGGATAATATTAACTTGTAAATAGGCGTTGTTACAATATTTTGAGCCAATACCATGGCTTATCAATACCACATGCTAAAAAACCATAACTCATTTCAAAATCAAAATATTTTATAAATGTTTGATTTTAATTTAATTTTATAACATTTGTTTCATTAACAGGTCCCCTATCTCTAAAGTGGTCAAAAGTTGGTACCTTGAACTTCATGTTTCACGAATAGGATACTTTCTTCTTTCTTTTCCTTATGCAATAACCTCCCACACTAGAATGTTAGTGAACTAGGTGGTCGATTGGTTGGCGTATTAGGGAAATTGAGAGTCCAACCTGAATTTGCTTCTTCCTGGCCTCCCCCAATGATGCAAAGGTACATTGAGCACTTGGAAAACATACTTGAGAGTGATAAGCTCTCCCCAATGAGGGTGGTATCGTAAATGAGTGATGTAAGGGTTGGGGAATTAATGTACTCCACATTTGCATACATTTGTTTCCGGAAGGCCATTGGCAATAAAATTTCCCCTGCATTTAATCAGGGTTTCTGAAATAGAATTGCATAGATGGTTGACATGTATAAACAATGAGGGGAGAATCCATAGGAAAGGCCATTCTGGAGAGGTTATGTTCTTTTCCTTTTTGCTGAGAAATATAACATAGTACGTGAATGATAGGATGTTGACGATCAAGATAACGAAGAAACCCATTAAGGCATCTTGAAGTAGCATCGAGCATGCAAGCAACGAATGAATTCCAGATATAATTAACATCACGCCTACCTCTTAATACAATGGATAGGTGCATTTATTGAAAATCTATATTTACACCAATCATGGGACTATGGATTCATTTCCATGTTAGAGGCATAAATAAAGGGAACATGGTAAAGGTTACATCCATATTTCATTTACACCAATCACAGGACTATGGATTCATTTCCATGTTGGAGGAATAAATAAAGGGAACATGGTAAAGGTTACATCGACAAAACATGGAGAACAACCTTTCAATTATAGTTACCAAATTCGATCGAATCCGAAGAAAATAAAAAAAATAAAAATAAATAAATAAATAAAAATCGATATGTACATCCAATAATTAGATAAGAATTTGGTTCGATTCAGGGTATAGTAATGTCAGTGAATGGGAGGGTGACCACCTTAGTGAATGTGAGGGTGACCACCTTTCTTGTGCATTGCAACTCGCAATCTTAAGGCAAGCTTACTCTTGGGAGTTATGGCCTAAGTCCTAAGGTCTCAACATCTTGATTTAAATAAGGCAACCACTGTAGGAGTAGTTTGATTTCGGCATTCATTTACATACTATTAAAGTATATCGTATAACCATAACACATAACTACACTATCTTCATGATCATAATAATAAACAACACAATCTAAGTAGACATCAATCCATAAATTTATAAGACACCATTCCAACCATGGACATATCAATGAGCTTCACGGCTTAGGAAATAATTTATATTTATAACACACAAGATATTGCATTATTCACAACGTAATAAGATTCATCATGGTCCATAAGAAAATACATGTAAGAAATGTACATTTATCTATGTGTTTAAAGGTGAAGGACAACTAAAAGAGTGACTTCAACTCTGCACCCATCGTGAAATACTGTAGCACATTTATATAACGTAAGACGGTACAATGGGTCCAATGTCCCCATAAATGGGGATAGCAACTCGTAACTCCATTTTTCATGGAGGCTAGTTCTGAACTAAAGAATATATTATTACATATTAATATTGGAAGGAATTGAAAGTGAATTATTGTTTTGTCTATTTCAATAGAAAGTGATTTAAATTCATCTGTCGCATTCGCATCATTGTAATACGAGTGCTAGTGTTAATTAAGATTATGATCTTATTAATAATTCTAGCGAGTAAAAGTTTATTTATTTATTAATAAATTCATTACTCATTTATTCAATATTTTAAAGTATAGAATGTTAATTTTATTTATTGAAAAGTTTATGCATTTTTTTTTGTAAATATGGTTCAATCTTAATTATGTTTTTAAAATTAATTTAATTTGTTTTGGTCTAAAAGATTTGAGTTTTGAATTTTTGTATTTTACATATAATTTCATAATAAAATGATCACCAATTAAATTACACTTTCAGCAAATAATTTTTATATTTTAATTTAATTAATTAAATTTTATATACAATAATGTAATTTAATAAATATTATAATTTAATTAATTAAATACTATATGTTATATTAATTTAATAATTTTATTATATTTTAATTTAATAATTATGAAGTAAATGTTATATGTAATATTTATATTAATTCATTAATATATTAGGCTAATTTTCTCACTTTCCCCAATACGTAGACCACGAGCATTGACAGAACAAAGAGATGAATAACTGGTCCAAAAACAATAATAACAGGGCCAAGATAAATAGTGCCTGATCCAATGAATGGGCTAACCTGCCATTAAAACATTAATCCATAAGTATTTTAATTGAAATATGAATTTATTAATAATTAGTTTATTAATATAATAATTATTTATTGTATAATTAACGATAATGGTAGCGGCGACAACGACGATAATGATGAACGTCCACTAAGACTAATTTGGCCTATTGGACCTCCACAAAAGAAAAGGAAAATGATCTAAGTGTGATTCTTCAAAATCTTGTTTCTATGATCGATGAGAAGGGAAATAAGCACTCCAAAATCGCTATAAATGGGTTGTATTAATAAGTCAAGAAGATTGGAAGTGTGGAAGATGTTAGGGACTTGAGAGTGGATGTGACTAAGAGTTAGGCAGTCCAAAGGGAAGTGATTTTCAACTTCCACCTCCTTAGTATCGCAAATTTGACAGATTCTATCGTTCCAAGGAGTCTTGGGAATAGACCATTGTCCGGTCTCACTTCGAAGCTCATGAGAATTGGTTTTTATCCTAGCAATGTTCATTTTTATTATTGCTTGCCAACATAGAGAGATAATTCCGGTTATCAAGGGTGTTGTTGATCACTTCCTTATAGTATTTTAGCTTCCTTTTACCTTCCCGCTCCTTATCCTCCCACAGCTTGTCCTTAAACTTGGAGGTAATAGTATCTTTGATACTATATTTTCTTGCCATACTAATCTCCTCCTCAATTCCCCAATGGTTGAGCCAAGACTGGGCATCCTTATGTCGCCCATGCTTGAGGCGAAGGTGGGACTTTGACTGAAATTGGAATCAATTTTTGTGAGCCTTTTAGATTCCATGTTGTAATGCATCTTCTTATACATTAGATATCTAAACATAGTTGTACTTTCAATGGGGGATAGACCAGTTTCGATCAAGAAGATAAGATATGGAGGGTTTCCCTTAATCTTAAGGTTGTAGATTATGAATTTCTTTTGAATCATCTATATATTTCTCCATAACTCTCTGGATATACTACATTTATGTATTAATGTTATTAACAAATTAATAACATTAATATTACATTTAATATATTAATATATAATATTTGATACTTTAAGGGTTTATAATTTATTACTTAAATTTATAATTTTATTAATATTTATTAATACAATATTTATATTAATATATTAATACTTAATATTAGATTCATATATTAACCAAAATATAGTTGTGCTAATTTTAATTAAAAAAGAAATCGTATAATTTTCTATAAAATAAGAAAAAAGTTCATTTATTTCTTTTAAAATTATTTATAAAAATTTTTAAAATTATTTATTTTATTTTAAATTTATCTTAAATTTAAATACAAATAATTTTATTATAAAATAGAAATCATAAAAAAACAAATTTATACGTTTTAATTTATATTTATAATATTTTTTAAAAAAAATTAAAATTATTGTATTTTTCATTAATATTTTAAAAATTTTAAATTATTATAATATATTTTTTGTATTAATATTAATTTATTATAATATAATTTTTATTATTTTTATTATAGTTTATTTAGAAAAAATTACTAATATATTATGATATTTTTGGTTTTATTAATTATTAACCTATATCCAGGTAAGATATAGACATGGTGCACTTAGTGGTTACTCCATTCCCATGCTATGGAAAGATTAAGCAAGTAACTCCACAACCATTGTCAATTACACTTTAAAAAAACATTAATGCTTAATGAAATATTGTAAAAATAAAATTACATTTAATAATTATATTTATTTTTATTTAATAAATAATTTCTATATAACCTATAAAATAAATGATTACTTTTATTTAATAAATAATTTCTATATAACCTATAAAATAAATGATTACTTATTTTGAATTTTATTGAAGTAACCTGACTTTATATTTTGGAAGTATTCTTTTTATTTAATAATTCTTATAAATATTATTGTTTAAAAAATTGTTTAGACTTAATAATAAGCTTCCAAATTTTGATAACAAAATTTATTATATTATCTATAAAAATTGATTTTAGGTAAAAAAAAACACAATTATTTCTCTCAACCACCCTTAATAAAAAAAATTAACTCACACACTCATAAAAACTTTAAATAGTTCCGAAAAGCTCCTAATAACCAAAAACATAAACACTGATATTCCTTATATTTCATATAAAAATAACATAACATTATAAACTTTATAATATGAAATATCAAAATATTATATATATATATATATATATTCCAATTATCAATTATAATAAAAATTATATTAATAATTAACACTAAAATATATAAAATAAAAAATATTAAACAGATTAATTTATCTCCATAAAGTATGTGTGGAAAGTATAAGCGAATTCAGTGCGATTACATGATTTCCCACCACTTTATTTCAAATATATGGTGGGTGTTTGCAGTTCCCAAGATTTCTGGTCATTCATTATGGAATCAACCGGACATTGGAGAGAATATAGGAAAGCATCTCTGACTTGGAAAGTATTTCGTTACTTTATGGCAATAATCATAAAGTCGAAACCTCGAAACCGAATTGCATCGAGCCCCAAATAAAAATAAATAAAGAAATTAGTATCCTCCTATCAAGTCCAAATTGTAAATGGTTTTGAATTATTTCATCGTTATTGAAAAAAGAGGGCCTCAAAATAGTAATATAGAACTAGCTAAAGTAGGTGGTCAGAAGGGCGTTGTATAAACACTATCTTAAATGAAACGGGAAGGGCGTTGTGTAAACGCTATCTAAACATTTCATTTAACTAGGAATTTAGTGTCAAAAATTTGTAAATAGAATGATTTGGAATTTAATACTATGAGTTGAGATTTGAGTTTAGTATCGATGAAATATGAGAGTGTGATTCTTTTGGGAATAGGGAATAAATAATAAAAATATATAAGAAGTTGTTAGAATGAATGCTTATATTTTATATTTGAGATGTTGGTTTGTGATGGTTGAGAAATTCTTTCAATTTTTTTTTCTAATTTAAGAATAAGTTAGATTTGAAAAATTCTATTTATTAGAGTACTCTGAATGTAATTCGTATGTGAATGCATACACTTTTGTGTGAAATATATGAGTGCTTTCAGTTTTTTTATGAAAAGTTTAGTTGAGCTTAGATGTCTTTCATTCTCAAACTTTTCTAATAAAGTTTGATTAAGTACATTTGTTATGGCTCTCTCTTGGATTCTCCTACTTTATATCTAATTTTATAGATGTATTTGTTAGTATAAAGAATAGCCCCTCAATTATGACTAGTTCTAAAACTTCTTATCTTGCCTTACTGTCTTGTTACATCTATACTTTTTTAGCATTTGAAATTGCACTCCATCCCCATTTCAAACAAACAGATATAATACTAGCAAAGGCTAATAAAATAAAATAAAATAAAAAAACTAAAAACATACTTCTTTTTTCTTTAACCTTACCAACTACCTTCACTTATTAAACCATAATACTAAGAAAAAAATATTTATAAAAACTACAACTTTTTTATCTTATACTTTTATTACACTAAAACCCTTCAATTTCACTAAAACTCCCTAATGCTCCGAGAGTTAAAATCCCTTTCATATTACACTAAAACCTTCTATTTCACTCAACCCCTTAATTCTCTAATCTAATAAATGAAATAATTCCTTTTCCTTAAAAAATGTGTCCAAAACTTAGGATACATCAAGGACAATTGTGAGACACAAGTTTGATACCTGTCCAATGAATAAAACATGCACTGAGATTGCCATTTTTCCAAAATTTGGGAATCTCCAAATGATAAAATTTACATATACTCTTTAATTAAACATACATTTTTGATATTTTGGCTGCCTATGCTATTTGTTAGATTTCTTTTAGGGCTTTGCGTATTTTTTCTGATCAAAATTCTCCGAATCTGGTAAAGACGTATTATAATTGCAAATTCAAGTACTTGCAATTTTTCAGTTTAAAAAAAAACTAATTTAAATCACAAAAGTGAAAATTTGAAATATAAATGTTTTATTTGAATTAAATTTTAAAGAAATTGTTTTTAGTGTGATTTTTTAGAATTTTAGAAAATTTAAAGTGAAATTTGATTTTTGTTATTTAAATTGATTTTTTTATTGTATATATAGATTCATCACCTTGAAAAACCAAATCTTTAGAGCATTTCCATTGTGCAAAAATTACTCATCAAGCTTATAGCTTGTGTTTTCAATAAATTCCTGCTACATTTTAAAGAAATTAATCCCAAAAAATCCATGAAAAAACTTCCAAAAAGTCTCATTAAATGCAACTCTAATTCTAAAAATAGTTATACAAAGCCAGTTTCACCAACTCAATTCCATTCAGAGAAATTACAGTTTATTACTGAAATTATTCCACTGGGAATTTATTCCTGAAGTTGTGGAGAAGAGGGGCACAATGAGTGCTCACGCAGGTAAAGAATGGTTAACAAGTACAACCTGAAGGGGATAATCCAACGTGAGCGCATGGTGTTGTGATTGCCATCGTACTCTGACAAAAGAGAAGTGAAGTAACAAAACCAATTGAGTGCAAGTACAGAGGAGTACAGTGGAGCGGCAGAATGGTTTTTAAATTCATAATGTCTCGGCGCTCAATGTATCCACTTGATCGTTAGTTTATTGGGCAAACCAATCACAGAACTGACACGCTGCCCGACGGTCGGTACTCCTGCCCTATTTTAATACCCACAACACCCCCAACGAACGTGAACGAGAAGTTGAGCGCAATGGATGCCCTTCGAGTCCCTGTCCCCCTGCTCCCATTTGCGTTATTGTTATGCGTTGAGCTGCTGCTTCTATCCCTCCAATCTGCGCTCTCGAGACCGATCTCCGCCCCCGAACTGCCTGCCTATCACGCCTTCGATGTCGTAGCATCGCTGATTGAGACCCAAAGTCGAGTTGAGTATGAAAGAGAGACGAAGCCGAGACAGAGGCCCTGGAGTGTCCAAGTGATGCACAGGGACAGTCTTTTCTTCAAGGACGCCGCCAACGCTACGCCGTCCTACGAGCGCCGGTTGGAGGAAAAGCTGAGGCGCGAAGCCGTACGAGTCCAGGGTCTCGAGAAGCTGATAGAGACGCGACTGAGATTGGAAAACGACCCGCCCGCGGGCTACGAAAATGCGGCGAAGCTCACTGCGGAGTTTGGCGGCGAGGTCGTGTCCGGAATGGGACAAGGGAGCGGTGAGTACTTCACGCGGATTGGTGTGGGGACGCCATCGAGAGAGCAATACATGGTGCTTGACACCGGCAGCGACGTGGTGTGGATTCAGTGCGAGCCCTGTAAAAAGTGTTACTCACAGGCGGATCCCATCTTTAACCCATCGTCCTCCGCTTCCTTCTCCAACGTCGGCTGCGACACTGATCTCTGCAGTCGGCTCGACGTCAACGACTGCCATGCTGGCGGTTGCCTCTACGAGGTCTCCTACGGCGACGGCTCCTACACTGTCGGTAGTTTCGCCACCGAGACGGTCGCTTTCGGCGCCACTTCAGTCCGCAACGTCGCCATCGGCTGCGGCCACGACAACGCCGGTCTATTTGTCGGCGCCGCAGGGCTGCTGGGCCTCGGAGCTGGACCGCTCTCCTTTCCCTGGCAGCTCGGCACTCAGACAGGCCGGGCTTTCTCCTACTGCCTCGTCGATCGCGAGTCGGAGTCTGCCGGCACACTCGAATTCGGCCCCGCGTCGGTCGCCGTCGGATCCATTTTCGCGCCGCTGCAGACGAATCCATATGTCCCGGCCTTCTACTATCTTTCCCTTACCGCCATCATCGTCGGCGGCGCGCTCCTCGACACCGTCCCGCCCGCCGTCTTCCGCGTCGACGAGACGTCGGGCCGCGGAGGGTTCATCATCGACTCCGGAACCGCCGTCACGCGTCTTCCGACCCCCGCCTACAACGCCCTGCGGGACGCCTTCGTCGCGGGCACCAAACAACTTCCGACAGCCAACGGGTACTCCATCTTCGACACCTGCTTCGGTCTCTCGGGACTACAATCCGTGAGAGTTCCCACTGTTGGCTTCCATTTCTCCAACGGAGCCACCTTGATTCTTCCAGCTAACAATTATCTGATACCCGTGGATACCAAGGGGACGTTTTGCTTTGCATTTGCCCCGACCGCCTCCGGTCTGTCCATCATGGGGAATATTCAGCAGCAGCATATCAGAGTCTCCTTCGATTCCACCAATTCTCTTATTGGTTTCGCCCTCAACCAGTGCTGATTAATTATCAACCATATCCTACAAATATATAATTATTAATCCCTAAGTAGAATAGATTATAGTCTGCATCGTTTTCAGTTCTTTGTTTGGAAAATGGAATGATGGAGATTTTTGTTCTGTAAACAACGTAAGTTATAGCTTTGTAATGTGATGTGAGGTCAGATTTTTGGTTCAGTTTATGTAAGGCTACACCTTTGTTATGGCAAGAGTGTCAAAATAAGTTACCAGGATTTATCTTGAAGCCGCTTATTAGGGTTTTTGTTTAACATGGTAATTTCTATCTATTGAAACAAGGTGAAGTTTCCGATCGGTGAAAAGCATGGTGAAGTTTTCGTATTATGGGCAATATTAATATATTATTCTGACTGCACTGACAAGTTATCATTATTCATAACGATCTCGATTTTATATATCGTCCGGAACGATGCAGGTTGCAGTTAGCTCTCAGTTCTGAGAACACAAAATGACTACCAAATAAACTATAGATTCCGAGATAAAAATTTTAAGATACTTAGTTATTTAATAATAAACTATAGACGCTATTTTTTTTGATTAATTGTACTGGAGGTTTAGGTTCAACCCTCTTGACCTAGGTATATCTGGCAATTTAGATCCATAGATCCATTTTTGTGATTAAAAGTCTATTCAACAATTTGTAAGTCAAATATACAGAATCTAGTAAGAATTTACAAACCAAACATTTAACAAAAACCTAAACTATAAAAAAAAATAAAAAATCTATTTTGCAAACTAAATCATAACAAACCATATACTAAAAAATTTGAACTTACCATTTCACACAACTAAATTTAATGTAAAACCGCATATCACTATACACCAAACATTGATGTTATTACTATGCCATGGGCTAGTGTGTTCCCCTCAAAGTTTTAGAGCCAGTCGGGCTTTCCAGTAACATAATGGTTTGCAGAATTTTTTTTTCTAGTAAATTCTTTTGATGGGGTTGTTAATATATATATATATATATATATATATATATATATATATATATATATATATTAAAATGATAAAGAAAAAATTCCTTCAAAAGTGTTTTTGCAAATTAAGGTTATACAATGGGGATATTAAGAAGGTGAAATATTTTTTTGGAATGTTTAATTTTTCAGTATTTCCAATTTTTATGATTTTTTTTCTTTTTTTTTTTTAAATTATTATAGAAACAAGATTTTGAAGAATTACAATTAGATTATTTTTCCTTTTAAGATTTAGTAGACAACATTAGTCTTAGTAGACATTAATCATAATCATCATTACCAATAAACATTTAATGTGCCTTACTATACTATCATGTGTTTCATAGTTTGAATAAACAATTTCCATTTTAATAAAAAATGTCTTTTAAAAAAAAATAAAAAAATAGAAGAGTAAAATTAATTATAAATCTCATAATTAAATTAATTATGAATTTCACTTATATTTATTTTGAGGCTGAAATATTGTCTTCTCACCCAATATAGTTTTGAAGTTTATTGTTTTGTGGTTAACTTGTATTTATTATTCTTTTAAGGGTTTTTTAAATGTAAAGACACATTGTTATTTTTGTTAACTATTTTTGAGTTTAATACTATTAATCTACTTATTTTTTTATATAATTAAAAGTGTCAAATATTTAATAAATTAAAAATATAAAATAAAGTTTTCTCATAAATATGATTATTATTATTTTTTCAAAAAAAAATTGGGATGAGAATATTATATCAATTCAAAATACTTTTAGATTGTAGTATGTAAAATAGGTGAGTGCAATAAAATTTTTTCGAGGTGAGACCATATTACTATCCTAAAAGACGTAAGGGCTTTGGGGGTGTAGATTCTCCAAAAGACTTGTAGATATAGAAACAATTTAAACTGCATAGCAAACCCATTGTTAAAGAATAGTTGCGAGGGAAGGAATACAATTTCTCATTAGGACTCTTGCATCCAAGTTTACACCTTGCTTGCAAGATCATCTCCAAAATAATTTTTCATTCTCAACACATGAAAGAAACTAATACTAGAGAACGCTAGTTTCATATTCTCGATTCGATCAATAATACTTCGCGGCTTTTGTTATGCAAAGTGTCGCCATTGATGTTAAGGAGTATCAAGTTTAGGGGGAGCTTGTTGGAGTTTGATATTTGGTTTTCATTTATGTCAAGTAGTCAGTAATAATGTGTTTTTGAGTCTTGTTGTTTTGCAGAATGTTGATTTGAAGACCTATATTTGAAGGAATTTTGTCTATATTTGATAATCTCAAGTGTTCCCATAAAGTGTATAGCTGGATAGTCCTCTTAAATAGATCCTCAATGATTTATGGAACTTGGAAAAACTCCTAAGGGATTAGGAATTATCTCGGTTCAAACTTTGGTAGGGTTCAAAGGGCTTCATTCCACTTGGCTAACAAAAGGCACAAAAAGACAAACGAAAGATGTGGGACGAAAATTTTCCTAAGAATTGATGTTTACATGGTTAATTTCATGGTCGAGAAGGTAAAATTAATTCAATTTCCATTCCCCAAAGGAAATTCCTAAAAATAACTCGACCCCGGGCCTTTCCTCTTTACTATATGAGATCATGAAAGATAAAGGTGATATAATATGATTGGAGGACACTTATGATGTGGAAACTAGTTGGACGGATAGTGAGAACGATGATAATGTGGCAAGGAAATGTGGCATGCATATTTGCACTTACGGGTACCCAAGTGGCCCTTTTTCCGATGAAACTGACATCATTCATAATGGAGATGATGTGGTATGAAAAATTGTAGGATAGCATCACGAGGATAACACATCATCATGGCATGAAGTTAAAAGTAAAAATGTTCATAGAGGCTTGGTGATGGGAAATGTCATGATTGAAAAACCCCGTTGATGGGAACCGCTCCGTTTATCAACAATGAAATGCATTATCCCACTTCGGAGGTTCTATGGCCTTGAAATGGCCAAGAGATTACATGGAACCAATCATAGTGTGAAAAATTGCATGTGATGACATGGATTAACAATTATGCAAATAGTTCAGCAATTAACAAAATCCATTTGGTAGGAACTATTCCATTGTGCAAACAAACAATGTCACAACACACTATTAGGGCATGGTTTGATGAGTGACATGGAGACTTGGTGCAATGAGTAATGGGACGATTGAGAAAAGATGTTAAATAGGAACTATTCAGAATACTCGACGAACATTTTCCCATCACATCATGGAAGGATTTAGTTATGGATTTCATGAAGAGATGGTGAGATGGTATAGCTGACAGAAGGGGCAATAGGAAATATGTTTTTCATGGAGAAGTGTGTTTAATAATGGGAATTCACACTAGGCCTAAAATGTAAAATTTTAGTGGATTTAAATGGTTTAACTAAATATGGAAAGGCATGAAGCTATGTTCCTGAAGTCTTAAGGCATGCATCCAGGCCATGGTCATATGTGCCTAAGAGGTTTGAGGGAGCAATGAAAATAAAATTTGGCTTTGAGTGCCAAATTTAATTAAGGACCGAAGGTTGTTAGATGAAGGTGAAATCATGGCATTGAATTTGTAAAAACGATATAGTTGTTGATATAGTCATGTAAAAATTCCCCGTGGGTAAAACCATGAACTAATGCCCATAGCATTTCAAAGATAGAAGTTATAAAAATGAAAGTGAGTGATGAAAAAATTTGGTCATGTAATTGGAAATTTGAGGTTGAAGCATAATTTTGGCATTTCAGCAAAAATTTGATAATGAAAATAAAAGGTGCAACACCTATAAATAGAAGGCATAATGAAATGAGATGTATTAATCCCATGAACAATAGATGGAACACTTGTTGATGTAGTTGTGAGGAAGAGTCAAACAACTAGTTCAATATGGATTAAAACAAGAGAGTTTTGTGTATTGAAAGAAAAGCAGGTAGAGTTGCATGTCTAAAGTGATTGTAGCAACTAAAGAAAATGTAATTGGTGTAGAGAACTAGTGAAAGAGTTGAATAGTTTGAATTCATGAAGAGTTTGAGATTGTGAAAGGTCGAGAAGATAAGAACTATAGGTAAGCTGTGTGTTGCTTATCTAAGGTTATTATGAGAATATGATGAAGTTCAAGAAAGTGTGAAGGGTGGTTAAGAAGGTTGAGCTGGGCATAAGAGCCTAGAATAAATTTGTATGTAGATCTGAGATATGAGTTGTTGTAGATTGGTAAAAGGAGCATATATGATTGTTGAATTAGATATCAGATTGTAGAGAAGAGTTTCTAAACCTGATTTGAAAAGTTATGATCATATATGGAGATAAAGGAGGGTTATTGAGAATATCTAAAATATTGTGATCATATACGAGTGAGAGGAGTGTTGTAGAGTAGAGGTAGAGCTGAAATTAGGAAGGCTAATAGTCTAGGGATGTTGAATGAGTGAGAGAAACAAATAAAATTTTGAAAATTAAAGTGATAGAGTACCTATATATTTGAGTTTGAAAATGTTATGAAAAATGGATGTGATAGGTATTTTAGGTTGTTTCCTACACATCAAGGAGTCAATGAGGCTCCTTCAGGTGGGTTCCTAAAAAAAAACTTGGGGGGTTGATGTTTCTTGCAAGTGAGTGCTTCCTTTTAGTTGGTTTAGGTAAAAATAATGTAGTAGCAGGTTGGAGCATACATTTGCATAACAAACAAAACAATATTGGTGGTTTTCTCCATTTAGGAGTTTCAATGTCAAAATCAGTGTCTCATTTGTGTATGATGTTTATGGTGTTGTTGTGTGATTCATGAGTTGTTTACATCATTAATTTATAAATAAATTGAAATGTTGGATATTGGTAATAATTGTTAAAATTGGTCATAATATTGATTCACCTCCCCTCTCAATATTACCCCATTTCCAATAACTTACATTCCTAGGGAAAAGATCCATTAACAAGGTGATGGATAAAAGGTTATCAATCTCCCAACACCACCAAACATTCGATGTTTTCTTATTTGGAGAGAAGGATCCCTTGCAGTAATCCACATATCTTTGCCTCATTATTTGCAAAAATTCCTAACCCCCAGATATACTCAATTTCAATTTTTCCATTGGGGTTGAGAATAATCCCTTATTCTAGTGCCACCCTCGAGATTATTCTTTGAAGCGCCATCAAAAATTAACAAAAAACATGTCTGATATTTCCTCCATTCCTTCATTTCATCCTTAATCTAGCCTCAATATCCACCATTTTTCAAGGCTTGAGTGAGTTCTCTTGCTCCTTGGAAAATCGGGAAGGAGGTTGAGAATCCATTCCTATTATTCTGAATCCACATTTCTTATGTTAGTAGGGAGGGAAGAAAAATTCAAATATTGGCAGATAGCACCCAAGCTCAAGGAAAATTTTAGGGGCTAATATTCGTAAGTGGGCTAATTTTCCATGATTAAAAAAAAAAAAAGATTCGCTAATTTCCATATTTTCTAAAAATTATTCACCCAAATTTTATAGTATAAATTATTTCACCTTTAAAATCGCCAAATTTTATATAGATTCGATATAAAATTGTTAGAAAATTGATTATTTTTACAAAAATATTGTCAAAAAAATTATAGATTGCATATGATGGACTACGATGTTCGCTAAGGTTTCTAAACATCATGATTTTCATCCTTAAAACTTTCCTTGCTCAAGCTCTTAAGGCTATAAAGTGAGGGTGATACCTCTTCTCATTAAAATGTTGTCATTTTGAGCTATCTAAACCTTCCAATAGGTAGATTTTGGGAATGCCATATAGATTTGCTTGAAATATCTCTTTCCTTTGAATTTCCCAAGGTGGAAATTATCCTAGAAAGAGAAGAGGGATGTGGGATGATCAATCCATCAAATTGTAGTGAAGAGAGGAGCCAGGGAAAACTCCTAAACTTCACAAACAAAGGAACACCTGAGAAATAGATGAGAAATTATTTCTTCCTATCTTAGGCATGAAGGACAATGTACAAGGCTAACCATTCTGTTTATTGAATACTCTCCATTGTCAATAATTTACCATGTGTTAACAACTAACAAAAGGAGTTGAGTTTTAGTGGACAGTTGGGAGTCTAAAATTGTGAATAAACACTAGAACTTGGAGGAAGTCCTGCTTGAAACAATAAAAAATAATAGCCTTCTTGAATCGTAAATTTTGAATTTTACCATACCCAATGGTCAACAAAGGGTTGATTCCTATGGTCACATATATCCAACAACGACATCAACAAGCTAAATCGAGTCAAAAGATGGCGTGGAAAAGATCATAAGTGCTACAAATCCAGGAACTAGAGCTATCCCATTTTCAAATATATGATAACATGATATTTCTTTCAGTGATTAACCAACATCTGAAGGGGATTGACCTCTTATTCATTTTCAAATCCTGCATACTAAAGATTCATTTCGACCATATATTTATTTACTTCCCATTCCCTAGATATATGGAAATATTTTATTTAATCACATCCATAAATTTATAGAAGAGTTTCTAGATGTGCGAGCCTCCTTTTGGAGCGAGGGGGAGGTTTGACGTTCAAATATCAATTTTTTTGGAGGTATTTGCGATGTAAAACTTATTTCCATAAGGTAGAATGATTTGAAGTGTATGTCCACAGCAACTTGGAAGCTAATGCAATATTCAAAAGGGAGGGATCCCAGATCCCTAGGCCACCATGGGACTCTACAAATTTTACCACAACCCATTTAATGGGATGAAAATTTTTATGGCTCTTCTTACCACCCTCCCATACGAAGTTCCTCATAATTTTCGCTAGCTCACAAGGAGTCCCAACTAGAACTAAGGGAGTTGTGAATTGATAAAGATGAAAATATGATAAAATAACTTTAATAAGAACTTGACACCCAACTATGTTCAACCAAATCGCTCCCCATTGCTAAATATTGGACTTGAATTTCAAAATAATTCCTTACCAGGCTTAGGAAGAATGGTATTTCACACTGATTGGATCCCAAAATATCTTATATATTTCCAAGAGGTTACATGATGAAGCCCAAGAAGAAGATCCAATTATTTCAGAAGAAGCGATCCAATATTCCAAGAATATATTTATAATTGTATATGATTAATAAGACCTTCAGATACTGGCAGATACTAATCTAGAACCTTCTTGAAGTGCTTTGCAATAATTAACGAGGCTCCTCCAAATTAGAGGTTATCATCTGCAAATTGGGAGTGATTTATACTCTTAATTCCTGAAACACATCTTATACATGGAAGGATTCCATTCCTTTATTCATTTTAAAGGCATCTACTTAATGAATCTTTCATCAAGATATAGAGGAAAGGTGACAAGGGGCACACGTGTTGGATATTTGATAAACCCACACTCCCCATGTGTTTCGTGACATGGACTAACCGCCTCTCATGGATCCTCATCTTTTGTGATGTGATCGTTTACTAACACATGCGGGTTTTGGTGTAATGAAAATCATCATTCCCAACAAGTGGTATCAGAGCAGGTCCTTCAGAAGAAGCTTGAACACTTGATGGAGATTTTCACAATGGGAAGTCATGAAGGAGTGATTTCTATCAGGCAACAACTGTTCAGTGGAAGAAATCTGTTGTTCTGGAAAATACGAACAAGAGATTATTTGCAAAGTCTTAGAGCATACGTATGGGGAATCGTGGAAGGAGGTTACCAGTATCCAGCAATTGTTCCTACAGATGTAGCAGAAATAAAGAGATATGAAACAATGCAAAAGTTGTCGATTCTTTATTTGGGAGCCTGTCAAAAACAAAATTTGTCAAATTCATGCAGCTAAATTCATCAAAGGAAATAAGGGATAAGATCATTCAGAGCTATGAAGGTGATGCAAAGGTAAAAAGTGCCAAACTTCAAACACTTAGAATTCAATATGAAAGTCTCAAAATGCATGATGATGAAATTATTACAAGTTTATTTCTAGGAATATATGAGATTGTGAATTCTATGAGGAATATGGGCGAAGATATAAAAGACTCAAATTTAGTAGAGAAAATCTTGAGATCTCTATCTCCAAAATTCGAATCAAAAGTATCTTCCATTGAAGAAAATCAGGATTTGCAGACTCTTGCTATTGTTCAGTTTCATGGTATCCTGACTGCTTTCAAAATGAGAAAAGGAGGTTTGTCACAAGTCAAAGAAGCCACATTTAAGGTTCGTGAAAAAGGAAAATAAAAGGAAGTACTCAAGGAATCAAGTTATATATCAAAATAAGAAGAGGCAAATTTTGTAAGGAGACTTCAACCAAGTATTGGAAGGTTTATAGGTAAGCTTCCCTTCAAGCGTTTTTCTTGTGGTAGAGTTGGTCATTATGCTGCTAAATGTCCTTATAAAGAAAATCATGATAAAGGGAAACAATTTGAAAAAGGAAGGAGTTTTTATTTAAATGGAGATAATGATGGATTATCAAATGAAGAAGAGGGAGATTTTGATCAAGATATGCAAGTTCTCATGGCATGTACCATGGATAATGATAATTCCCTAAAAGAGAAGAATCTGGTTATTAAATAATTTCATATATCAAGGAAGAAAGGATGCTTTCATGGTTGTTGTTTTCATTGTAACTCATTTGGACATAAGGCCACTGATTGTAGGTTAAGTAAGTTGAACAAAACTGGGAGATTGGAGAATTTCTAGTGCACAATAATAAATTTCAAGCAAATTTGTAAAAAGAAAAAGCACTGATAAAAAACATAGGGAATATTGACCCTGTTGCAGTCATCTATTTCTAAAGTTTACTTCTCATAATGACTGCACGAGTGATATGAGATACATTATAGGAATCAGTAATGTATCATCAAAAGGGGAGCAATATATAGTGATTCCCATGGTTGGTTTGGTAAATCTGGTAGTTTATATTTCTGACAGTGCATCTGATGTGAAAACATAAGACAGGTACAGGTGGCACAAGTTTAGGGGGATATTGAGTTGTGAAAGTTATAGTATTTCACTTTCTATATGTGGGTTTCATGAACTAAAGCTGCGTATACACGTGAGTTCCATTGGATATAGTTGTGTATGATTTCGTCTAATAAGAAAAAAAATGAGACAGACTCAAGAACAGTTTCAGATATACTAATGGCAGCTATAATTTTCTTGATCTAATGTTGATGGTTATATTAGATGATATGATATTAAGTTTTGATTATCTGATTAATGAATATCCTTTGATGAATGAGTTTTTGTGGTGATCAGGAGCATAATTTTAGGGGAAGCATTAGCTTTCTTGAGAATAACGCATTGTTGGCATTATGTTGGTTGCTAAATTATGATCTCTCTCTTGAGATCCTTTTGTCTTGGTTATAAAAGGTTATATCTTTATTGTGATTTAAGGGTCATGATGAGACCTATGATGTAAATATTTTCATATTCAGTCATGTAAGGACTTTTCAAATATGTAAACCCACTTGGTTGGGTGTTTGAGTAAAAAATGTAAACCCACTTTGTTGGGTAGTTGATTCAATTATGTAACCCCACTTGGTTGGGAGAAATGATGTAAGTATGAGTCCTTGGTGATAGGAAAGGTCATATTCATTTGAGCTATAGAGTCATGTACTTCATTGAAAATATGTCTGAAGATTCAACATGTGCTCACGGGGAGCATGGTTAGTGCAGAAAAGATCTAGAGAGCTCTTCTTTCTACAAGGAAAGAGAAACCTTATTTAGACATTGGTCTTCCCTTTGCCCTTGATGTCAAAGGGGGAGAGTAACTTGGTGTTTGAATAATTCTTATGATTCATGTATTTATTAGGTATCTACAGGTTTTTGGTGATCAGCCACCAACATGGTTGCCATCAAGTCCAAAGGAGGATATTGTTGGCATTATGATGTAATATGCTGTCCTTGATGGAAAACTACTTGAAAAGTTTCCTTTTCATAGCAACCTATTTTTTAAATATGTAAAAATGATGTATCTACATGTCAGTTCAGATGTGACAGAAAAATGAATTTCATTAAGTGACAGAGAAATGATAAAGGTAATGTTTCATAATGTATACACAGGTTTGTTGAAGGCAACCTGCGTATACATCCAGAATTAGTGTATACCAAGTTTTGATGAAGAGAATTCGTGTATACACACGGGTACTTAGAATCCAAGTCGTGTATGTACTTACGCACTCACTTTATGATACCAGGGGTCCTTACGACGGTTTTAGCCCATAGTATTGAGAGATGTGTCTTCTATTTTATTCCATCCAAGAATACCATCGACACTTGTGTGGTTTTGGCTCATGGTATTAGGAAAGGTTCAAACTATAAAAGGAGAAGAAAATCATACTGAATAATGTGCATGTGTATGGGTATTGAATGAATACTCCACTCTGAAGTATATCTGCACGGAATGGGTTGCAGTTTGTTGATAGATCTGAAATAATGATGCACCTATGGATACAATGATGGATGAAGATATATAGACCTAAAATGACTATGTATTTTCTTGATCTGTTTGTGAGATGTTTAAATCTGTGATCTGGCGAATGGTTGTTGAAGTGAAGGGTAATATCTGACCTGATTATTTGTTCTGAAGAGTTACACAGTCCTAAAATGTTAACAGATCTATACGCAGGTTCGTCTCAATAAAATCATGTGTATACGCAGGTTCGCTTCAGCAAAAGCACATATGGAATCTAGTGTTTTTCTGAAGAATGCTGAAGGAAATGTCTGATCAGTTTTACTGTGCTTCTGTTTTTTGTCAATGATGTATTCATATATATCTAGGTTTTCTGAGTATTGCTTATGCTGCTATTTGATTGTGATTAAAGATAGGTGATTAGTTGGTTGATTAATGATTAAGTGAATGATTTGATACAATTATGAGTTTCAGTTTGGTGTATGTTATTTAGGCTTAAATGAGTGGAGTGGGTCCAGTCTGAAAACCTTATGAAAAGAGGCCTACAAGTTATGTTGTGTTGAAGCTGATGGATCCAGTGTGAAAATTAATGAAATGTGGTTCATGGTGGTGTTGAGGGTTGGAGCCTTCCATTGGCTACTGGTAAACTAGATCAGGGGGTAGTAAATCCCTTCTACGAGTTTATAGTAAACAAGAAGCAGGGGGTAGTAGCTCCCTTATAGTGGTAGCTGGTAAACAAGATTAGGGAGTTGGAGCTCCCTTCCAGTAGAATATGGAGAAGAAGAGAAGGATGCAGGCTTCTGCAGGTGGGTGCCTACGTTTTGGTATGAGTCTGCGCTAGTACAAGATTGTAAGTTGTTTTCTTTATAATAAATATTGAAGACAAAGACGACAACAACGGTGGTTTTCTCCCAACTTGGGTTTCCACCTTAAATCCTGGTGTTCATGTGTGTTGCTTATGTGTGATGATTTATTCTGTTCTTACTGCTCGTGTTTACTACTTAATAAATGTCAGATGAATGAATGATTCACTGATCTAAGTAAATATTTCTCTGCATAATAATATCTCTGGACATACACAAGTTTCATTAAGGATAGCCGCGTTTATATGCTATTTGGGTTAATCATAGTTGCGTATAGAAATCAGTAAAGAAATATTGGATATTGGTAATAATTGTTAAAATTGGTCATAATATTGATTCACCTCCCCTCTCAGTATTATCCCGATTTCCAATAACTTACATTCCTAGAGAAAAGATCCATTATAAGGTGATGGATAAAAATTTATCAATCTCCCAACACCACCAAACATTCAATGTTTTCTTATCTGGAGAGAAGGATCCCTTGCAGTAATCCACATATCTTTGCCTCATTATTTGCAAAAATTCCTAACCCCCATATATACTCAATTTAATTTTTTCCATTGGGGTTGAGAATAATCCCTTATTCTAGTGCCACCCTCGAGATTATTCTTTGAAGCGCCATAAAAACTTAACAAAAAAGATGTCTAATATTTTCTCCATTCCTTCATTTCATCCTTAATCTAGCCTCAACATCCACCATTTTTCAAGCCTTGAGTGAGTTCTCTTGCTCCTTGGAAAACCGGGACGGAGGTTCAGAATCCATTCCTATTATTTTGGATCCACATTTCTTATGTTAGTAGGGAGGGAAGAAAAATTAAAATATTGGCGGATAACACTCAAGCTCAAGGAAAATTTTAGGGGCTAATATTTGCAAGTGGGCTAATTTTCCATGATTTTTCCAAAAAAGGATTCGCTAATCTCCATATTTTCTAAAAATTATTCACCCAAATTTTATAGTATAAATTATTTCACCTTTAAAATCACCAAATTTTATATAGAGTCGATATAAAATTGTTAGAAAATTGAATATTTTTACAAAAATTTTGTCAAAAAATTTATAGATTGCATATGATGGACTACGATGTTCGCCAAGGTTTCTAAACATCATGATTTTCATCCTTAAAATTTTGCTTGCTCAAGCTCTTAAGGCTATAAAGTGAGGGTGATACTGCTTCTCGTTAAAATGTTGTCATTTTGAGCTATCTAAACCTTTCAATAGGTAGATTTTGGGAATGCCATATAGATTTGCTTGAAATATCTCTTTCCTTTGAATTTCCCAAGGTGGAAATTATCCTAAAAAGAGAAGAGTGAGGTGGGATGATCAATCCATCAAATTGTAGTGAAGAGAGGAGCCAGGGAAAACGCCTAACAACAAACAAGGAATTTTTGAAAATAGATGAGAAATTATTTCTTCCTGTCTTAGGCATGAAGGACAATGTACAAGGCTAACCATTCTATTTATTGAATATCCTCCATTGTCAAGATTTCACCATGTGTTAACAACTAACAAAAGGAATTGAGTTTTAGTGGATAGTTGGGAGTCTAAAATTGTGAATAAACACTAGAACTTGGAGGAAGTCCTGCTTGAAACAATAAAACATAATAGCCTTCTTGAATCATAAATTTTGAATTTTACCATACCCAATGGTCAAAAAAGGGTTGATTCCTATGGTCACATATATCCAACAATGACATCAACAGGCTAAATCGAGTCAAGAGATGGCATGGAAAAGATCCTAAGTGCTACAAATCCAGGAACTAAAGCTATCCCATTTTCAAATATATGATAACATGAAATTTATTTTAGTGATCAACCAACATATGAAGGGGATTAACCTCTTGTTCATTTTCAAATCCTGCATATTATAGACTCATTTCTACCATAGATTTATTTACTTCCCATTCCCTAGATATATGGAAATATTTTATTTCATCACATCCATAAATTTATAGCAGAGTTTCTAGATGTGTAAGCCTCTTTTTGGAGCTAGGGGGAGGTTTGACATTCAAATATCATTTTTTTTTAATTATTTGCGATGTAAAACTTCTTTTCATAAGGTAGAATGATTTGAAATGTATGTCCACACCAACTTCGCAGCTAATGCAATATTCAAAAGGGAGGGATCCCAGATCCCTAGGCCATCATGGGACTCTACAGATTTTACCACAACCCATTTAATGGGATGAAAATTTTTATGGCTCTTCTTACCACCCTCCCATACGAAGTTCCTCATAATTTTAGCTAGCTCACACGGAGTCCCACCTAGAACTAAGAGAGTTTTGAATTGATAAAGAGGAAAATATGATAAAATAACTTTAATAAGAACTTGACACCTAACTATGTTCAACCAAATCGCTCCCCATTGCTAAATATTATACTTGAATTTAAAAATAATTCCTTACCAAGCTTAGGAAGAATGGTATTTCAAACTGATTGGATCCCCAAATATCTTATATACTTCAAAGGGGTTACATGATGAAACCCAAGAAGAAGATCCAATTATTTCAGAAGAAGCAATCTAATATTCCAAGAATATATTTATAATTATATATGATTAATAAGACCTCCAGATACTAGTAGATACTAATCTAGAACCTTCTTGAAGTTCTTTGTAATAATTAATGAGGCTCCTCAAAATTAGAGGTTATCATCCGCAAATTGGGAGTGATTTATACTCTTAATTCCTAAAACACATCTTATACATGGAAGGATTCCATTCCTTTATTCATTTTAAAGTCATCTACTTAATAAATCTTCCATCAAGATATAGAGTAAAGGTGACAAGGGGCACCTCATGTGTTGGATATTTGATAAAGCAACAATCCCTATGTGTTTCGTGACATGGACTAACCACCTCTCATGGATCCTCATCTTTGGTGATGCGATCGTTTACTAACACCTGCGGGTTTTGGTGTAACGACAATCATGATTCCCAACAAGTGGTATCAGAGCAATTCCTTCAGAAGAAGCTTGATTGCTTGAAGGAGATCTGTCGCAATGGGAAGTCATGAAGGAGTATTTTCTATCAGGCCACCACTGTTCAATGGAAGTAATCTATTATTCTAGAAAATAAAAACAAGAGATTATTTGCAAAGTCTTAGAGCATACGTATGTGGAATCGTGGAAGGAGGTTACCAGTATCCAAAAATCGTTCCTACAGATGTAGGAGAAATGAAGAGATATGAAACAATGCAAAATTTGTCGATTCTTTACTCAGGAGCCTGTTAGAATTTTTTTTTGTCAAAGTCATGCAGCTAAATTCATCAAAGGAAATAAGGGATAAGATCATTTAGAGCTATGAAGGTGATGCAAAGGTAAAAAGTGCCAAACTTAAAACCCTTAGAATTCAATATAAAAGTCTCAAAATGCATGATGATGAAATTATTGCAAGTTTATTTCTAGGAATAGATGATATTGTGAATTCTATGAGGAATATGGGTGACGATATAAAAGACTCAAATTTAGTAGAGAAAATCTTGAGATATATATCTCCAAAATTCTAAGAAAAAGTATCTTCCATTGAAGAAAATTAGGATCTGCAAACTCTTACTATTGTTCAGTTTCATGGTATCCTGACTGCTTTTGAAATGAGAAAAGGAGGTCCATCACATGTCAGAGAAGAAGCATTTAAGGTCTGTTGAAAAGGAAAATAAAAGGAAGTACTCAAGGAATCAAGTTATATATTAGAAGAAGAAGAGGCAAATTTCATACTCAGTTGAGCTATAAAGTCATGTACCTCATTGAAAATATGTTTGAAGATTCAACATGTGCTCACAGGGAACATGGTTAGTGCAGATAAGATCTACAAAGCTCTTCTTTCTACAAGGAAAGAGAAACCTTATTTCGGCATTGGTCCGCCCTTTGCCCTTGATGTCAAAGGGGGGGAGTAACTTGGTGTTTGAATAATGCTTATGATTGATGTATTTATTAGGTATCTACAGGTTTTGGTGATCAGCCACCAGCATGGTTTCCATCAAGTCCAAAGGAGGATATTGTTGGCATTATGATGTAATATGTTGTCCTTGATGGCAAACTACTTGAAAAGTTGCCTTTTGATAGAAACCTATTTGTTAAATATGTAAAAATGATGTATCTACATGTAGTTCAGATGTGACAGAAAAATGAATTCCATTAAGTGACAGAGAATGATAAAGGTAATGTTTCATAATGTATACACAGGTTTGATGAAGGCAACCCACATATACATACAGAATTAGTGTATACCCAGTTTTGATGAAGAGAAGTCGCGTATACACACGGGTATGTAGAGACCAAGTTGTGTATGTACTTACGCACTCATTTTATGATACCATGGGTCCTTACCATGGTTTTAGCCTACAGTATTGAGCGATTTTTCGTCTATTTGATTCCATCCAAGAATACCATCGACACTTGTGTGGTTTTGGCTCATGGTATTAGGAAACGCTCAAACTATAAAAGGATAAGAATATCATAGTGAACAATGTGCATGTGTATGGGTATTGAATGAATACTCCACTCTGAAGTATATCTGCATGGAATGGGTTACATTTTATTGATAGATCTAAAATAATGATGCAAATATGGATATAATGATGGATCAAGATCTCTAGACCTAAAATGACAATGTATTTTCTTGATCTGTTTGTGAGATGTTTAAATTTGTAATATGGCGAATGATTGTTGAAGTGAAGGGTAAGATTTGACCTGATTATTTGTTCTAAAGATTTACACAGTCCTGAAATGTTAACAGATATATACACAGGTTCGTCTCAGTAAAATCATGTATATACGCAGGTTCGCTTCAGTAAAAGCGCATATGGAATCTAGTGTTTTTTTGAAGAATGTTAAAGGAAATGTCTGATCAGTTTTACTGTGCTTTTGTTTTTTGTCAATGATGTATTCATACAGATCTAGGTTGTTTGAGTATTGCTTATGCTGCTAGTTGATTGTGATTAAATATCGGTGATTGGTTTGTTGATTAATGATTTTGTGAATGATTTGATACAATTATGAGTTTCAGTTCGATGTATGTTATTTGTGCTTAAATGAGTGGAGTGGGTCCAGTATGAAAATCTTATGAAAAGAGGCCTACAATTTATGTTGTGCTGAAGCTGATGGATCCAGTGTGAAAATTAATGAAACGTGGTCCGTGGTGGTGTTGAGGGTTGGAGCCTTCAATGAGGGGGTCGTAGCTGCCTTCCATTGGTTACAAGTAAACCAAATCAGGGGGTAGTAGCTCCCTTCTAGGAGTGTCTAGTAAACAATAAGCAAGGGGTAGTAGCTCCCTTCCAGTGGTAGCTGGTAAACGGGATCAAGGGGTTGGAGCTCCCTTCTAGTAGAATATGGAGAACAAGAGAAGGTTGCAGCCTTCTGCAAGTGGGTGCCTGCATGTTGGTATGAGTCTGTGCTAGTACAAGATTGTAAGTTGTTTTCTTTATAATAAATATTGAAGACAAAGATGACAACAACGGTGGTTTTCTCCCAACTTGGGTTTCCACCTTAAATCCTGGTGTTCATGTGTGTTGCTTATGTGTGATGATTTATTCTGTTCTTACTGCACATGTTTACTACTTACTAAATGTTAGACGAATGAATGATTCACTGATCTAAGTAAATATTTATCTGCATAATAAGATCTCTGGACATACAAAAGTTTCATTAAGGATAGCTACATTTATATGCTATTTGGGTTAATCATAGTTGCGTATAGAAATCAATAAAGAAAAATTGTAAATTCTATTGTGAGTTTTAAATATGGATTCACCCCCTCTCCCTCTCAGTATTTTTCCCAACAAGTGGTATCAGATCGTAGGTCATGAGTTCGATACACACCCGACTTGTGTTGAGAGGGGGGTGGGGGGAGATTTTTGGACATTTGATAAACCCACACTCCTCATATGTTTTATGACATGGACTAACCTCCTATCGTGGATCCTTATTTCTGTTGATGCGATCATTGACTAACACCTATGGCATTTTGTCTAATTGAAATTGTGATTCCCAACAACCCTTAGTGAAGCCTTGATGAGGCTTTAGAAAAGCTTGAGGAGTATCCATTCACTAAGTGGGTGATCTGAGGGGAGGAGATACAAACCTCCACCCATTGTTAGGAAAAATAATGAGAGTGGGGGGAGGGGGGGGGGAGGTGAACCAGTATTTTTAATTCAGTTTAAATTTAAATTTCACATTCAAAATTATGCACATTATTGATCTTCATGCAACCCATGTGTGTACATGACTCTAGTGAATGAAAACCGTGTATATCCAAATAAGTAATTTTTCATATGTTCCATCATATGTTTATCTTTAACGAGTGCATAATTATTTAATTATCCATTTATTAAGTAGTAACCATAAGTAGAAAAGAGTAGATAAATAATTAACACACAACAAACATATCAACACATACAGACACCATGATTTTAGGTGGAAATGCAATGTGGGAGAAAACCACTATTGTTCTCGTCTTTGTATTCATATTTTATTATAAAGAAAATACTCATTACATCTTGTACCAACACAAAATATTACTAGCATGCAGGCACCCACCTGTAGGAGGCTACAACCTTCACTAGGTCTCCAACACCCATTGGAAGGGAGCTACAACCCCCTGGTCTCATTTATCGGTTCCTGGATGAAGGGAGAGCCTACCCACTGAACAAGTTTACCAGCTACCACTGGAAGGAAGCTTTCACTCTCTTACTAAAGGCTCCAACCCTTTTCACCCCTCATGGACCACATTTCATAATATTTCATATTGGATCCACATGTCTCAAATAAACATCAAAATTTATAGGCCATCCTTCATCATATTTTCAAACTAGACACACACCCAACATTATGCTCAATAAAAATTAACTACTCTGAAACAAAATACTATATAAATTCATACAATCATTGAAAAAACCAAGATACCATACTAAATCATAGAATATTAAATCAATATTGAATTACCATACCAATGCACAATGACCCATCAATATACCAAGCCATAAATCAATCCACTTAGTAACCAGTCATGAATAAAGATAATAAATACAATGTCATCAACACAATCCCTAATAAAATTTATTTCATAATGTACACAACACTATTTTGAAGCATATCCACATACATATGTGCTTCCTATGCATACAACTTGCATACATATCTTATATTAATGAACACTGAACCATTTGATCAACTAAATCACTTCATCGCTAGATCAAATATTTAACTAATCATAGATCATTGAATACAAATACTGAACCATACCCAGTCATACTTCTGCAACATTATATTTGATCAATATACCAATACACAACCAAACACATCCATAAATCATTGACAAAAAAAATAAAAAAAAATTACTAGCTTCATCAATTTAATCAGCATCCAAACATCTATAAACAACTCAGATCAAGCAACAATCTAAAGGAAAATTATCTCAAAATATATACGTGGCTGTTGTGAATCATATTTTCATATGTACATGACTATCCATAAGTAAACATGCGCAAAAATATTAAATTATTGAATCAAATTCTTCGATGTAAATCATAACACATGACAAACCCATATTTTTGTGCACATACTGTGAAAATCACATATTACTCCACGATCGTATCATATCAATGCTATAACCACAAAACTAACATTGCTAGCTACACATACATAAATTGAGAAAGAAATTGTATTCATTAGTCTTCACTGCACTTTCAAATATATTAGATTTGAGCCATCTCCTTGCTTCCTGATGCACACCTGTTCCAAGTCAAATCACACATGAAAAAACCGTTCAATTGCACACTTGACTCCTTGATCTCCATCTCCTTATATATATATTTTCCTTAGCCAATACCGCAAGAAAATTCCTTCGTACAACTGTTAGTATTCGTTGATGGGATCAAATAGATTTTCAATCACAAATACTATGGAAATTACCATGTTAATGGCCCTCGATATCCATTTTTCCATTGCCGAGATTATGTACACAACCTTTGTTCACAAAAACTATGTATGTATGAGAATATTCTTTAGAGGAACCACATATACTTCTCAAACTTTACATATGTCATCCATTTGTAACTAAAGTACCATTTATTTTCCATGTGTTTTTTTAATTCCTGTACCATAATAACTATTATTTTCATTAGTTCCATAACCATCATATATCGACATAAAAGATATCTTTGTTAAATAGGTTTCCATCAAGGACAAAACATTAGCCATAATACCACAAATATCCCCCTTTGTATGTGATGGCAACCACTTTGGTGTTTCGAAGTGATCCAGGTGGCTCTAGAGACACAAATAGGACAAAGAGGGCTGATGAAAGCTCAAAAATCAAATTGTTCATATTTCTCTCAAACTAGGTTTAAGTTGAAGAGTTTGTCACCTTGATCACAATGGTGTGAACGACGCGTCAATCTGAGCTCATATAAGAAAGTTAGAGCAATTTGAAGTTTTTTTAAGGCAAGGAAAGTGGGGCCCACAACATGCCACATGCCGTCCTAGTAAGCACATGGTACCCGCATGGCAAGCCCCTCAATTTTTGATAGATGGTGCTCCTCCATTAGCCCCTTGCCAAACAAAACGATATTTAATTTCCCACATAAAAACAAAAATATCATTAAAAAAATAACTATCTATTAAATATAGTTATTAAAAAATCAAAATCAATTTAAATATGGTAAATTGTTATGTAACAAAAATCATATTAAATATGGTTAAATTCCATATTAAAAAAAACCTCCATTTTTGTTTTTGGGAGTTGTTACAATATGGAGATACGAATTCCATATATTATATAGTTTGAAAAAACTATATTAAAAATAAAATTGGGTTTCAAAGAAATATTTGAACTCAAAATGTCCCAACACCAACTATCTTAATATGATTATGCCAACCAATGTGCCAACCTCACAATTTCTCTTATTCATTCTCACACTTTATTATAAAATGCCATTCAAATGGTTCAAGGAAACCATGGAGAATGATGGAGAATACATGAGGGATGAAGGCATAGGGAGGCCAATGGAGTCGTGAAAAAAGAGAAGGCAGGTCGAATGGCAGATGGACATGCAGTTCGAGGCAGGTTGGATGGTAGATGAACACACAGTTCGAGGGAGGATGGTGCACACAGTTCGAGGGAATCTTTTTTTTTGCGAAGGGAATCTTTTGATTCTGAGGTAAAATTAAAATTTATATGCATTTTAACCAAAATTTCGTAGGGAGCGTGATGATGCACCCAAATTTTCCATTTGAGCAGAAGTTTTGCAGATTCCCTGTGGAGGAGAATCTTCAAGAATCTTGAGGGAACCATTCAGATTCCTTGGAGGCTAAAATCCGCCGATGTCAGAATGAGGTCAACCTTATACTCATTCTTCTCAGAATTTCACAAGGATCTCAATGGTGAGAAGAAATTCCTGTTTTGAGTTGCAGATTTCTAGATCCCCGGTGGAGGAGCATATTTGAGGAATCCAGGGGGAATCTAAAAGATTCCCTCAGGCCCAGGTTTTGACAGTGTTAGAATTCAGAAAATTGATAGTCGATACTACACCTCTCGGTGACACGAGTTCAGCGGTGCAGTTAGATTTTCCATATGAGCCTTATGTTTTTCGGCCACTTTTCAAAGTGGAGTTGCAGGTGTCAACATTTGGTGTGTAAGCAGTTGTTTTCAAGATATTCGACGCCACAAGATTGATGGTACAGCTAGATCTAGCAATTTATCATCCTTTTCTTCAAATAGCTCCTTGATGTGAGGTATATGCAGTGTGATCATGTACTTATTTTTTCAATGAGATTCATTGTGCTATATGAATCACTATTGATGTTTGATGTGGGATCTTGTTTTGTTCTTGATGTGAGATGTAATTTCTATCATGGATTTGTTATGTTGTTTGAGATCCCTTGTTTTCCATTTTGGTGGGATACTCATTGTCACATGTATGATTGATTGAGATCCCTTTGTTTCCATGCTAGTGGGATACTCATAGTCATTATGTGTGAGTTATTCTCATACTAATAGCAGTCCTTTTTGTGAGTGAGAGTTCCTATAGTGGAACATCTCTTGGATAGGTCTAGCCACTCCTGCGTGAGGGCATTTTACTTGTACGAAAGAGAAAACACCATCCATGTACATCATCACTCTTTCCAACACTTAATGCAGTGACCTACACCATCTTGACACCGAGGCCGGGAGACGTATTCCCTCCTGGACGAACTCTGTTATCAGTATCATATGTTGCTAATGCTTGTTATGTTCCTCTTCTTTACATCATGCAGATGCTCATTTATGTTCATTCATTAGGGGAATTTTGAGGTCTAAAATGGGCCTCCTAAGGAAATTATAAAATAATAGTGGAAATAATAAAATAAGATTTGATTACATCATCAAATTTTAGACGGAAAAAATAAAAAACTACTTTTTCAACTCATATTTTAAACTTATCTCCCAAAGTTTTTACTCAAATTTCAAGCGGGAGTACTTGTTGGATGCAAAATTTAATTCCTTATCCAAGGAGTTCCCATGTTGCATACTTCCGATGTGTCCTACATCATGAAAAATGAGAAACACATGAAAAATGTGCTTGTAATCACGTGTTCTATGTATTTCTCATTTTTCATGTAGAAGGGTACATCAAAAGTATGCAACATGGGTACTCCTTGGATGAGGAATTAAATTTGCATCCAAAAAGTACTCCTGCTCGAAATTTGAGTAAAATATTTGGAAGATAAGTTGAAAATATGAATTGAAAAAGTAGTTTTATTATTTTATTATTTTTTAATTTTTTTACCCTTTTACTTAAAAAATGGTGAATCATTCCCCATGGTTGAAATCATCATCTTGAATCCTATTGGTTCTTATAAAGTTTATTTTTCTTGTACATTTTTCTTAGGAGGCCCATTTTAGACCTCAAAATTCTCTTAATGAACGCTTTGATTAAATGCAATTCTAACACATCAGCTGAAGTAAAAGGTCTTTGTTAAAAGGGTATCATGAATTTACTCGGATGAAGTGGTATCAGAGCAGTATTCTTGCTGATTTGGATTGCAGGCATGAACCATTGAACATTCGCTGAGTTAAGAAATGGAGGATGTCAAAGACATGTATGAGACCATGGTTAGGGTGTTTGATAAAGTGAAAATGTTGCATGAAGCCTATGAGAAACAAGCAGCAAACAACCTTGAGTTGAAAATAGTTCTACAAGAAGAGAAGGACGAAAAGCAGTGAAGACAACTTCAATTGAAAGCCACGACAGAGGCATTGGAAGAATTAAAGCACAACAATGAAATTATTCAAGAAGATCATGAGGCATTGAAGGTACGCTTATAGGAAGAGAAGGAGGAGAAGAAGAAATTGCAACTTCAGCTACAAGCCACGACAGAGGCCTTGTAAGAAGTGAAGTGCAAAGAAGGCTTAGAGAAGCCTTCCTCACCTATTTCAAAATCGATAACTGAGGTAAACAATGTTGATTTCTCTTCAGTTTCATCTTCACATGATATCATTTCTGTTGGAAGTGTGGAGATTCCCATTACAAGAACCAACATGAGACTCCTTACCAGGATGGGGTACAAAGGAGGAGTACTTGGCATTCATGGCCAAGGCATAACCCAGCCATTGTAGGTTGTGTAGAGACCTCGCTCGCAGGTTTTGGATACAATGAAGGATGATGTTCGAAGGACATCAAAGGCAAATCGATATTGTTGAACTCACTAGAGAATAGGATTGATGGGCACACTTCGCCATCATCCCATGGAAGTGCATGTTGCAGTGAAAAAACTAAGGGAAGCTCTCATCACCATGATCGTAACAGAGACCACCAGGGAGAGTATAAGAAGTCTCAATATTCTCAAGTTAATTTTTATTATAAGCATGTCACTAATCATGAACACAAATCATAGCATAAGAAAACTTGCCATTTTTGTGGTTTACATAACCATGTCATTTCTAAGTGTTGGAAAAGAATGGCAGCACAAAGGAGGATGAGGCGTGCAAAGCCTTCTCCATAGCAGAAAAAGAAATTGGTTAAGCAGGTCTAGAGGAAGAAGACCTTTTGTAACCATTGCAACCAAAGTGGCCATCAAAGAGCCACGTGTTTGAGGCTCCATCCAGAGCAGCACCTTAAAGAAAAAACATTCTTGAAGGAATCAGTCAAAAGAGCTGATCGAGAAGCAAATTCCCCACAGGGGGATGGCCCATTCACTTTGCTAAAGAGGGGTTTTTCTAGATTATTTTTCAATATGTGTTAGCTTGTCATGGCCTTATTTTTGTAAATCATGTGTTGCATTTCTTTATGTAAAAGTGATGATGTGTTTTTTGTCTATTGTTAAGCAACCATGATATTTTGGCTTTGTTTTATAAATTGTGTGATGAATTTCTTTCATGTAAAAGTGATGAGGTGTTTTCCATCACTTAGAAATGTGACGATGATGTTTTTGGTCTTGCAATGATAGTTGGGGTGTGATTTCCATTTGATGTAAACTTGACCACTGAGTATTTAAACTCGTGGCAAGTATGGAATGCTTGGGTCATAGTTGGTCATATTTGAGCATGTAATTTGTGAGAGACTGTACTACAATTTTGCAGAGGATGCAGGTGTCGGTTCATCGCTTATAGCTTTGAAGGAAAAAGGTGAAGGAGAAGGAAGGGTGACCTTTCTCAGGACACTTGTGATGCAGACATTGTACACAATAGTTGTAGATTATTGTTGATGCTTTTGGAGGACCAAAAGCTCCTCAGTGGGAAGGAATGATCTAGGTGGCTCTAGAGACACATTTTAATATTCCCAATTAGAAATAGCTAATTGGAAATATTAATTTTGAGTAATTTTTCCTTTATAAAGTTAAAATATAAATAAAGTGGGCGAAGGAGCACTTAGCTCACACTTAGGATAAAATCATTCCCTTATAAAGTTAAAATATAAATAAAGTGGGCGAAGGAGCACTTAGCTTACACTTAGGATAAAAGCATTCCCTAAAGTCACTAAGGAGACATATTGAATTAGCAAGGTGGCGCCTAGTGGCCAAGTGGCAGCGTAGAGATTGGTGGGGCCTAGGTGAGAGAGAGGCTCACCAAGCATAAAAGGAGGAAGGGTCTCCTCATTCTCATTCATTCTGATTATGGATCTTTGAGATTTGTTTTCCAACATTGAGCACGCTTGTTGTTAAGCAAAGTCTGCACGTACTATTCAGTACATCGGGTGTCTCTGCTAAGAGATCCCAACCTCAGCCCCGGGGGACTTCAAGTGCCTGCTTGGGTGAGGAGTTTCATCCTTGTTTTTCCAGAGAGAGTTGTAGCTACCACAGGAGGAGCATCAACTCAAAGAGACATCGCAGTCAGTGAGAGGGAGGATGCAATCTTGAGGGGAGGTGGTTCCGGATTGGGAATTTTTTGGTGGATTCAGCTGGGGATAGTGGGTAAGGGACCAGCACTTCCGTATTCCAGCATTTTGGTGGAGTCAAGGGCCATTATTTGGAGCAGATATTTCAAAGCCAGTGTCCCTCCTTGAGGAATAGTGCAGTGCCTCAAGGGAGCCATTTTCGGGGATCGGCCATTTCTGAAGAGATTTCTGGGTTTTTCTGGGTTTTGGGAGTAGAGGCCATTCCCAAATTTTTAGAATTTTTTAGGGTGGGGAGCAGCCCCAAAGATTCAGTTCATTCCAACAGTAGCATAAGCATAATAGCAGTAGCAACAACTTTGGAGATAACGCATTCTAGAGGGAGCAACCATTCTGGGTCATTTCCTGAGAGTCTTTCTACGCTTACCTAGTGCAAGCCAAGGTGCCATCATTCTGATCACCTCTGTACTTATTTCCATTTCTCAGAATTAATAAAATGGCTCAGCGTTCTCCATATTGTTTATTTTCTTTATGATTTGTCTCTAGGTGCTGCATGTCTTTGTTTATGTGCTTGTATTGCTGTTTATTTCCATCTTGGATATTACAATGGTATTAGAGCTCATAGAGTTGGCTCAGCCTATGGAGCGGGTTGTCTATGACACCAGTAGGAAAACCACAGATCACCTGCAGGGGAAGGAGGTATAAAGACCAAGAACGAAGGTTAGAGCTCACTTTCAGGGAAGGTGACAGCGTTCCGGTAGTGGATGTAGAGGAATATGAACCGATGGCAGAGGAAAGGGATGCCGAGAAGGATTTTGGGGAAATCATCCTCAAATCAGTACAGGATTTGTCGAGACGGATAGAAGAGATGGGGCAAAGGTTCACGACAGAATCTAGACAGCACGAGACCCCAAGGGGTTTTCACGTTGGAGAGGGCTCAGGCACGTCTCATCATTTACAAGAGCACCTCACGGCACAGCAGACGACATCACACACACCTCCCCATTCCACGATGCCTACATTTCTTGCTGCAAACATTGGGGCAGAACCACAGAATGAGCAGGAGCCGGCACCCATGTGGGATTATTTTGCTGAGTACCAGTCATACGGTCAGGAGTTCAGAGATGCCATCACTTTCCACGAATTTGTTCAGCTCAAGTGGGACAACAAACCCCGCAACCATCACAGGGGGAACATGCATTCATATGATGGGGCCTTAGAGCGTACTGTGGGAAGATTCCATTTACCGAAATTTGATGGGTCGTCAAAGTGTTTGGCAAAATATTGAGTGGAGAAGTTGGATATATATTTCCAGCTAAATCAGATGGTAGAGCTAGAGGCCATCAAAGTGGCAGCGCTGCACCTAGAGGGCGAGGCCCAGGATTGGTGGTTTCACGCGATGGTTGCGCTGGGGCACTCGAGAGTGACAGCATATGCTATGTTTACGTGGAGGTTGGTGGAGTGTTTTGACCGGAAAGATTCAGAGGAGTATTTTGTTGAGCTAACCAAGCTCAAGTAGACCGGGAGGCCGGACACATACATATTGGAGTTCTTGAGACTTTCTGTGATGGTACCAGATCTATCTACTGCTCGTATGATTTATATGTTCATGGATGGATTGGCGGAGCCTCTACGAGGATTTGTCAGATCGACGAGGCCCACAACACTCCATGATGCAGTCAAGAGGACACGGGATTTTCAGGATGCACTTCCCAAGGCTAGAGCTCTTTTTTCCCGGAGATCGACATTCCAGCCAAAGGGAGAGGATGAGAGGGTTCTGCCTGCTAGGGGAAACTAGGGTAGAGGGTTTGGAGATGATGAGGCTAGGAGAGAATTGAAGCAGAAGAGATTGTGCTTCACGTTCCAGGAGCCATGGGCACTAGGAAACCGTTGTGTCGCAGGGAAGGCACATTACATCGAGGTCTTCTCCGATAGTAGCGGGGAAGAAGATGAGTATGAGGATGTGGAGGCTAGAGACAGTAGTACAGCGCAGAGAGGGATCATCTGCCACCTCCACCACCTGGAGTAGGAGGTGTAGCTTTCGCACCTACTGTGGGAGCCCTTGGAGCCTTGCGGGGAGTTCCCAATTACTTGACGTTGCTTGTCTGAGGCACAGTACGAGGGCAGTGCATGTCGTGTTGGTAGACAGTGGGGCTACCCACAATTTCATTGATGCCCAGCTGGTAGAGTGGAGGGGCATACAAACGGAGACTTTTGATGGGTTTTTGGTACTGGTTCCAGGCGACTGGACCATGCAGTATGCTAGGTATGTGCCAACCTTGGCAGTGACAATGGGGACATACACCCTGACAGATCATTTTTTCATGGTGGAAATTCCAGACACCAACGTGATACTGGGGGTACAATGGATTATCACATTGGGGAAGGTCACCACTGACTAGGAGACCTTGGAGATGGAGTGGACATACAAGAATACTGGGAAGCATGAGAAGATTCAGGGGATGCACACCTACTCACCATAGACAGTTTCAACACACCGGATGGAGGAATATTTCCAGAAGGGGGACATAGAGTGGGCAGTGGAGCTGCGTGTGTTGGAGGTAGGATCTACAAGGCAGGACATACACCCAGATGTACAGTCCATTCTTGACAGGTATGCTACAGTATTTGGGGAGATACCACTAGGACAACAACTAGATCAGGGGTTTGAGCACACCATTGAGCTGGAGCAGGGCATCCAGGCTGTTATCACTACACCCTATAGGCACCCCAAAGCCTATTGGGATGAGATTGAGAGGGCTATCCATGAGCTCTTAGCTCTTGGACACATCCGTCCTAGCACTAGCCCCTTTGCTTCTTCGGTAGTGATGGTGAAGAAGAAGGACGACACGTTGAGGATGTGCATTGATTTAGGACCCTGAACAAGAAGACCATGAAGAACCGGTACCCCATCCCATGGATTTATGAGTTGATGGATGAGCTGAGGGGTGCTAAGTTCTTCTCAAAGATTGATTTGAGATCCATGTACTATCAGATTCGCGTGAGGGATCATTACATTCCCAAGACCGCTTTCAGGTGTCATTACGGCCATTTTGAGTTTTTGGTAATGCCTTTTGGGCTAACCAATGCCTCGGCCACTTTCTAGTCATGCATGAACCACATCTTCGACAGTAACTTGAGGAAGTGTGTGCTAGTATTTTTTGACGACATATTGATCTAAAGCCAGACATGGGAGGAGCATCTCCAACATCTAGAGGCTGTACTGCGCATTTTGGAAGAGAAAATTTTTTATGCTAAGCTCTCTGAGTGCGAGTTTGTGTTGACCGAGATGCTCTACTTGGGGCACATCATAAAGATAGATGGAGTAAAGGTACATGAGGAGAAGATCAGGGCCATCAAGCAATGGCCAGAGCTGAAGAATGTGAGGGAACTTCAGGGATTTTTGGGGATCTGCACCTACTACAGAAAGTTCGTCAAGGGATTTTCCCAACTTGCTGCACCCTTTACAAATCTCACCAAGAAAGGGGCATTCAGTTGGTCGGATACAGCGCAAAGGGATTTTGACAGGCTCAAGGAGGTGATGAGCAGCTGCCCAGTGCTAGCATTACCGGATTTTACACAACCCTTTGTCTTAGAGTGTGATGCATCGGGGGAGGGGATAGGCACAATGCTAATGCAGGAAGGCCACCCCATATCTTTTGAGAGCTGGAAGCTATTTTCACATGAGAGGTTGTATGCTATATACGACAAGGAGATGTTGGCCATCATGCATGCATTGGCCAAGTTTCGGTAGTACTTGGTAGGGAACAGGTTCAGGGTGAGGACGGACCACAACAGCCTCCGAATTTTTCTAGAGCAGAAGCAGTTGCAGTAAGATCCAGGTTTATGACTTTGACATCGAGTATGTCAAAGGGAAGAATAACGTTGTGGCAGACGCACTTTCACACAGGCCAGCAACGTTGTCCTTGATGATTTTGGACATGGATTGGAGGGCTCGGTTGTTGGTAGAGTACTCCAAGGACCGTTTTTCCTGCGAGATTTTGGATGGGTAGATGACAGATGACAGGTACAGAGTGATGGACAAGGTGATCTATTACAGGGATATGATCTTCTTGACTGAGGGCTCCCAGCTCAAGAAGAAGATATTGCATGCCTCACATGATTCACCATTATTAGGCCACCAGGGGTTTACCAAAACCTATAGGGCCATCAGGGAGAGGTTCTCTTGGAAGTGCCTCAAGGAGGATGTGCTCCAATATGTCAGGGAGTGCAAGGTTTTCCAGTGTAACAAAGGACAGATGAACCATCCAGCAGGATTATTGCAGCGTCTTCCCATACTTGAGGGGAAATGGGAGAGTATCTCGATGGACTTCATTACAAGGTTGACCATGGTACATGGCAAGGATTGCATATTTGTAGTCGTTGACCGACTAACTAAATATGCTCATTTTTTCTCCATATCGGCACATTAAATTGCAACCTAGGTAGTAGAGTTGTTCTTCAGGGACATTTTCAGATTGCATGATCTTCCAAAGACCATTGTCAGTGACAGGGATAGCCGCTTCATGGGAATATTCTGGCAGGAGCTTTTTCATTTGGTGGGCACTGAGTTGACACCGAGTACCAGTTACCACCCCCAGACGGATCGACAGACTGAGATAGTGAACAAGTGGCTGGAGGGTTGCTTGCATAACTATGTCAGTGGGTAGGAAAAGGCATGGCTGAAGTGGTTGCACTTGGGGGAGTACTGCTACAACAACACTCATCACATGTCTATTGGTATGTCTTTGTCTTATGCATTGTATGGATATCATGCTTTATCTTTTTTTGACATGATGTTTGGTGCTAGCAAGGCTCCTAGAGCCAAGGGCTAGATCCAGGAGAGCCAGGATATTCTCCGAGCTCTGAAGGATAACATGACTACAGCGCAGAACCAACAGAAGATGTATGTTGATAGGGGACGGGTTGAGAGGCAGTTCGATGTAGGAGACTTGGTCTACCTATGCTTGTAGCCATATCGGTAGTCCATGCTGAAGTAGAAGGGAGCTGACAAGCTCAAGCCCTGCTTCTATGGACCCTACAGGGTGATACACAGAGTGGGACAGGTTGCATATGAGTTGGAGCTACCCCAGGGTAGAAAGATTCATAATGTTTTTCACGTATCATGCCTGAAGAAGGCATTTGGGCAGTAAGTGACTGCAACAGAGGAGCTTCCGCCTACAGATGATGAAGGGAACTTAGTGCTATAGCAGGAGGCCATTATTGACACTAGGGAGAGGTAGTTACAGAGCATAACAGTTAGGGAGTACCTAGTGAGATGGAGGAATTTACCGGATGAGGATGCCACTTGGGAGAGTGAAAATATTCTGCAGCATCCATCATTACAGTTGCTTGAGGACAAGAAAATTTTTGCCGAGGGAGACTGTAATATTCCCAATTAGAAATAGCTAATAAAAAATATTAATTTTGACTAATTTTTCCTTTATAAATTTAAAATATAAATAAAGTGGGTGAAGGAGCACTTAGCTCACACATAGGATAAAATCATTTCCTAAAGTCACTAAGGAGACATATCAAATTAGCAAGGTGGGGCCTAGTGGCCAAGTGGCAACGCAGAGATTGGTGGGGCCTAGGTGAGAGAGAGGCTCACCAAGCATAAAAGGAGGAAGGGTCTCCTCATTCTCATTCATTCTGATTATGAATCTTTGAGATTTGTCTTCTGACATTGAGCATGCTTGCTGTTTAGAAAATTTTGCACGTACTGTTCAGTACATCGGGTGTCTCCACTCAAAGATCCCAACCCCAGCCCCGGGGGAATTTGAGTGCCTGCTCGGGTGAGCAGTTTCATCCTTGTTTTCTGGAGAGAGTTTCAATTACCACAGGAGGAGCATCCACTCATAGAGACAACATAGTCAGTGAGAGGGAGGAAGCATTCTTGAGGGGAGGTGGTTCTGGATTGGGAATTTTTTGGTGGATTCAGCTTGGGATAGTGGGTAAGGGACCAACCCTTCCCTATTCTAGCATTTTGGTGGAGTCAGGGGCAATTATTTGGAGCAGATCTTTTAGAGCGAGCGTCCCTCCTTGAGGAATACCGTAGTGCCTCAAGGGAGCCATTTTCAGGGCTCCACCATTTCTGAAGAGCTTTCTGGGTTTTTCTGGGTTTTGGGAGTAAAGGCCATTCCAAAATTTTTAGAAATTTTCGAGGTGGGGAGCAGCCCCAAATATTTAGTTCATTCCAGCAGTAGCAGCAGCTTTGGAGATAACACAGTCCAGAGGGAGCAGCCATTCCAGGTCATTTCTACGCTTTCCTAGTGCAAGCCGAGGTGCCATCATTTTTATCACCTCTATACTCATTTCCATTTCTTAGAATTAATAAAATGGCTCAACGTTCTCCATATTGTTTGTTTTCCTTATAATTTGGCTCTAGTTGCTGCATGTCTTTGTTTATGTGCTTGTATTGTTGTTTATTTCCATTTGGGATATTACACACATATAGGACAAAGAGGGTTGATGAAAGCTCAAAATTCAAAGTGTTCTGATTTCTCTCGAACTAGGTTTAAGTTTAAGAGCTTGTCACCCTTATCACAATGGTGTGAACAACGCGTCAATTTGAGCTCGTATAAAAAAGTTAGAGTTGTTTGAAGTTTTGTTAAGGAAAGGGAAGTGGGGACCACAACATGCCACATGGTGTCCTAGTAAGCACATGGGACCCACATGGAAAGCCCCTTATTTTTTGACACATTTCGCTCGTCCATTCGCCCCTTACCCCTGTAGAAAAGACAAAACAAAATGATATTTAATTTCCCACATAAAAACAAAAAAATTATTAAAAAAAATTAACTATATATTAAATATATTTATTAAACAATCAAAATCAATTTAAATATGGTAAATTTTTATGTAACAAAAATCATATTAAATATGGTTAAATTCCATATTAAACAAAACCTCCATTTTTGTTTTTGGGAGTCGTTACAATATGGAGATACGAATTCCATATATTATATAGTTTGTAAAAACTATATTAAAACTAAAATTGGGTTTTAAAACAATATTAGGACTCAATGGGATTTGAATTCAAAATGCCCCAACAACAAATATCTTAATATAATTATGCCAAACAACGTGCCAACCTCACACTTTTTCTTATTCATTCTCACACTTTGTTATAGAATGTCATTCATATGGTTCAAGGAAACCATGGAGAATGATGGAGAATACATTAGGGATGAGGGCATATGGAGGGCAATGGAGCCATGAGCAAAGAGAAGGCAGGTCGGATGGCAGAAGGATATGCAGTTTGAGGTAGGATGGTGCACAGAGTTCATGAGTATATTTTTTGATGCGAAGGGAATCTTTTGATTCCAAGGAGGTAAGTTTTCCTCTGTTAGAATATATTAAAATTTATATGCATTTTAACCAGAATTTCGCAAGGAGCACGATGGTGCACCCATATTTTCCATTCGACTAGTGATTTTGTAGATTCTCTATGGAGGAGAATCTTTAGGAATCTTGAGGGAATCTTTTAGATTCCTTGGAGGCTGAAATTCACCATTGTCACAATGAGGTCAACCTTATACTCATTCTTCTCAGAATTTCGCAAGGATCTCAATGTTGATATCATATTCCTATTTTGAGTTGCAAATTTATAGATTCCCAGTGGAGCAACATCTTTGAGGAATCTAGGGGGAATCTAAAAGATTCCCTAAGGCCCAGATTTCAACAGTGTCAGAATTCAGCAAATTGACAGTCGATCCTACACCTCTCGGTGACATGAGTTCTGCATTGTAGTTAGATTTTCCATATGAGCCTTATTTTTTTTGGCCACTTTTCAAAGTGGAGTTGCACGTGTCAACATTCAGTGAGTGAGCTATCGTTTTCAGGATATTCGACGCCATGCGATTGATGGTACAGCTAGATTGAGTAGTTTATCATCCTTTTCTTCAGAGAGCTCCTTGATGTGAGGTATATGTAGTGTGATCATGTACTAATTTTCCCATGAGATGCATTGTGATGTATGGATCATTGTTGATGATTGATGTGGTATCTTGTTTTGTTCTTGATGTGAGATGTAATTTCTATCATGGATTTGTTATGTTGTTTGAGATCGCTTGTTTTCCATGTTGGCGGGATACTCATTGTCACATGTATGATTGATTGAGATCCCTTTTTTCCATTTTGGCGGGATACTCATAGTCATTACATGTGAGTTATTCTCATACTAATAGGAGTCCTTTTTGTGAGTTAGAGTTCCTATAGTGGAACATCTCATGGAGAGGTCTAGCCACTCCTGTATGAGGGAATTGTCCTTGTACGACAGAGAAAACGCCATCCATGTACATCATCACTCTTTCCAACACTTAATGCAGTGGCCTACACCATCTTAACACTGAGGCCCAGAGACATAGTCCCTCTTAGATGAACTTCATTATCAATATCGTATGTTTCTAATGATGGTTATTTTCCTCTTATTTCAATCATGCAGATGTTCATTTATGTTCATTGACATTGTTGGCTTATGGCCACACACAAAGGGGATAAGGAGAAAGGAAGGCAAATCTTGACTATAAAAAAGCTTCAAAGGAATCAATCTGCATTTCAGTTCAGTACAAAGGGAAAAATGTAACTGATAAGGTTTAATGGTGATAAAACTTAATTTCCACCATCCTTCATCTCATTTATCCTCTTTACCTTCATTTACCCTCTCTTACCCTTCACTTTCCCTTTTCTAAAGTCTCACATTGCATTTCTTCATTAGCAACACCACTCCCCACAAGTTTTAACCTTTACGTCTTAAGACTTACCAAAACTTATCTTGCTGCCGATACAACTTGGTGGGACCCATCCAACCTTGATACATCACCCAAATTCACATGCAAACCCTTGTATTCCATATTTTCCTTACCTTTCACCTTTTCGCACTTTGCAGCGTCTAGTGCATCGCATGTCGCATATCGCAACGTATTTTGTTTAAGTTATGATGCGGTTGGATCCACCATAGTAGCTCCGCACCCCACTTCTGGCCGCTTGTAATACTTTTCGTATAATATGAAGCCTCATATACTTACGGCATAGCCATTCACCGCTTTATAACTCCGCCAATGTAGTGGGCCACACGCTCCCTGACACATCATCCTCCATTCAACGCAAACAACACTTCATAGTTTTAAGAGTTTACCCTATTCCCAAAATGCTAAATTCTACGATGTGCGATGCAAACAGGTCCCTCTCGTTGCACTTTGCAAGTTTTAGATTTTAACTCCTGCTGCTTATAACAAAACCCTAAGATCTACAATTTGCGATGAAATTGGCCACACTTTTCCTTGCCACGTCACTTACCTCCTCCCCGCCATTGCACATCACTCCCACAACTTTTAACATTTACCACCCGCTGCTCCGAACTAAGTCTTGCAACATGCGATCTTCTAGCGCGGTCCCCACCACTGTCCGTGCCACCTCGCCTCCCCCGTACTTCGCCCTTCATAGGTCTTAACGTTTAAACTTTGCCTACTTGCACATAAAATTTGCGATATGCGCTTTGCGGGCGTGGGTCCCACTACTTTTCCACATCATCAATAGCCCCCTATGGCCTATGTTTCCCCCATTTCAATGTAAATGAATTCCGTTAAACCCACTCCCACTTCTGCCATCCTGCCTTCAACTCTGCTCAACCCCAATGCATCCAACGTCCCTTATCTAGTTTTGCCACCCCCTGCCCCTCACAGCATTAGAAATTTTTCATGTGGGGGGAGGGGGGGGGGGGATCTGAAAAGGGCAGTTTTCATTACCACTCACTCCTCCACTTACCACTTGAGACCCCCTCTGAAATTCGGATCCCGGTTTTCAAATACAGAATGAGTCTTTCATTGATGGAGCACGCAGTCACAATTTATGCCATCCCTCGAAGAGATCCATACCAAATAATTCAGTTTACACAGCGCAATTGACCATTCTACAATGACGAGTGGAGATCATGAGAGTCAGAGAGTGGAGGATGTCGAACATCAAGTGGAATTACATGATGAATTCTAAACCATCCGCTACTTCTCACCACCCCTTTGAAGATTATGGAATTTGGCCTTTGTGGCTAACTGTTTTGCTTATTTTTACTGTTACATAGTGATGTTTTTCTGGTAAAATCTCAATTTTACCCAATTCTATTTTCATTTTTCTGTTGCAGGAGCGATTGTTTGAAGCATGCTTTGATAGTTTGTTAGGATATTTTGGTTTCACCAATGTGGGTGGAACATGACAGAATATTCGATCATAAACCCTTAGGGAGAACTCTATATGTAGTGATTTCTAAGATGAAACAAAGGTTCTGAAATTTTGAAGAATTTTGCTGTAGTTTTGTATGATTGTGCTCCCTATGCTCTGGGACACATTTGGGAGAGCTGTTTAAACTTAATATGAATACAAAGTTGATATTTGGATTCCAGCTGGAGCAACGAGCAATATGTATTTGTTTTATTTTATTATCAATAATCTCCTCTTTATGTGTAATCATATTTAATGCTATTCTGATTTGATTGTTCGTGTAATGTAGCTACTGGTGGTCTGCAATTTTATTCATGAATTCATGTCTGTATAACGTTCAGGTGTTAATGATCATGTATTAAGCTTGTTTCACTCCCTTAATTCGCACTCCACGAACCTCTATTATTGTTCATATCTAATTCATATTCGTTTCCTCTGAGTTCATAGGGGACAGATTCTTAAATCTCTTAAGCCTATCTCTCGTGGGTTCCTTCTCCGTTTTCTCTCAACACCTCTACATATAAGATTTCTGTTCATTATTTTATACTTGGCCCATTTAAAGGCCATCAGTCTCATAGCCTCTTGAGCCCTCTCATAGTATAATGAATTGACATGAATCGACTCCAAGGTCTTCACCATCCATGAACCACCAAAACCATTGTTCTCTTATTCCATATTTTATCAGAGGCATTTTATACAATTCTTCATATTCAACCTCTGATTTTTAAGATGTCCTACGCACTAGTCTTTTGCAACTCAAGGTTGTCTCTAGAAGATACAAAATATTTTTGTCATTGTTGCTGGGGAAAGAATTAGAAAACCTTTCCCTGGGATATGACATTATCTTCACCCTTCAATCATGTGAGCATGAAGGGTTGAGAGTTGCATAGTCCTCACCTTGGCGACTCCACTTTTATCAAAGTTTAAATAAGAAGTAATCCCGACTTTCATTAGGCTTCACACAAGATTCAGATCCAAAATTTACCTCCACCTTTAAATTATATGGCTATGCTGAGTTTCCTTTTGAACAAGTATGCCCCCTTGGCCCTCCATCATGCTATAAATGATATGCTGCAAGACTATCTAGAGTGGTTGCCTCAGTTCACCAGGGAAGATAATAATTCTACGCATAAACATATTCAAAACTTCTGTGCTTTTGCTGAGAATGTAAATGTAGAGCACTTAGATGTGGTATTAAGTCTTTTTGTCCAATCCTTAGATGGAGAAGCCAAGAAATGGTTTAAGTCTCTAGCCAACAGCACAGTCCACAGTTGGGAAAAAATGGAAAATTTATTCACATTGAAATGGGGAGAAAAGAGGGGCCATGGATATTTCCTCACAGAGTTCAATTCTCTCAAGAAGAGACACAATGAGGATGTAACAAAATTTATAAAGAGGTTCAATAAGCTCTATAATAACCTCCCCGCTGAAATAAATCCTCCCCAAGCAGCTGCTAAGGTGGTCTTTGCAGGAGCTTTCGAGCCTGATTTTGGGTTCACCTTAAGAGAAAGAAGATCCACATTTTTGGATAAGATCCAGACTGATGCATTGGAGGTAGAAGGAAACTTTGCTTCTACTGGTAAATTCAAAGGGAAGATAGAACATGAAGCTAGAAGAAAGAAGGGGGAGGAGGCTTCTACCTCAAATCAGGAGAGGGAATCACGAGAGTATAGACTTGAAGAAATGAATAAGCTAATAAAGAACCTCTCAAATAAGCTGGTTAAGCTTGAATCGGAGGCCAAAAACCCCCTCCTCGTTCCAACCAAATGATTCCTAATCGAGGGTTAAATCCTCAATATCAGAGGCCTCCTCTGTAGCTGTTACAATAGGCTGAGGAAGTCACAAAAAACCAAGAAGATCAATTCCTAGCCTACTCCGATAATGATGAGGGTGAACCCATCCTGAAAGGGGAACAAGAAGAAGAAGAAATCCCTACATAGGATCAAAATATTGACAGTTATTGTAGATAGTTCATGGATTTCATGCAGGCTCAACTCCACAACAAGTATGACCTCAGGTCCTCTAGAAAGATAACCCGAGCGCAAGAAAAAAATAAAGAGTCAACATCAAGAGAACAAACCCCCCCTAATCCCACCAATAAAGGGGAGAAGCTGTTAGAAGAGTTAGCCCCCCATGAGGCCACTGCATCCACTTCCACAAAGCAAGGAGCTGATCCTCCCAAGGATAAGAAGCCCACATCTATACCCTTGAAACCACCTGACCCTCCTAAAGAGCAGTTTGAAGAAGTCATTAGAGAAAAAGGATCCACGCCCTTCAATCTCTAAGAAGAACAACCCATGGTGGTTTTTGGACCAAATGTAGAAAACCAGTTTCTAGTCTGTGTTTAAGAATAGGGAGGTGAGGTTACCCCCCCTGAAGAAGTGGAAGAGATGAAGTATATCCCAGAGGACAACACTAAAAATCAGCATTAGTCTAGTGATCCAGAAATAGAGGCATCAGAGCTTAATTGTCTATATCCACAAGAGCACCTTCAGCCAATAGTGTTGTATCCAGAGATTGAACACCAATCAAGTGTGCCGAGTGAAAACCAAGAAATATTGCCAAAAGAAGACCAATCAGGTTTGCTGATTGAAGATCACTAAAATATTTTTTCTGAGTGTGCAAACCTTCATAAAATTTCTTCATGGGATGTTGAGGAAACACAATATGTTGTTATTAATCGAGATCCTTAACCTGAGATGATCGAGAGTTTGCAACTCCCCTGCAGGCCTCCGTATGACAAAGGAAATGATGAAGAGAACAAAAAGCAGTTGATTATAAGGGAAAAGGAGAGGAAACAAGAGTCATCCTTACTGCCTGAAGACAATCAGTGGCAATGCATAAGTAAAACAACAGTTTGGAATGAGGTTTGTTTTCTTGTTACAAATCCTTCAGAAAAACTCACGCTGCATGTTTACCATGATCCTTTAGGTAGTATTTTGCAGCCATCAAGGAAGGAAGAATTTTCCAGGTTCATCAATGGAGCTATGAAATTCAGTCGAAGAGATAATTTGCCACATTTTAACCCATTTCTCTACCTACAGGAATTGGATGCCAATTTCAGTTAAACACTCATTTGCTTGACTGGTTACATTGGAAGTCCGATTATTATTTGATGGGATAATTTTTTATCATACTAGGTGTAGGTAGGAGTTCCAATAAGCTCAGTACTATGAGCACCTTTCCAGTTTCAGCATAGTTTAGAGTTCAACATTCAAGATTTTCAGGGTGGGGCAGTGATTTCCATTTTGATAGGTGGTAGTGCACAACTCAGTTGTAGTTTCGATTCAGGGTTACAATATGATTTGCGACTCCATGTACCCACTAAAAACACAGGAATTTAGGTTCTCAACGCATTGAAGAACAACACTTTTCCCCCAGATGGAGCCAATGTTGGCCTGTGACCGAACACAAAGGGAAGAAGGATAAAGGAAGGCAAGTCCTAACTGTCAAAGAGATTCAAAGGAATAAATCTGTATCTCAGTTCAGTAGAAAGGGGAAAATGTAGCTGATAAGGTTTAATGGTGAGAAAAATTTATTTCCGCCATCCTTCATCTCATTTATCCTCTTTACTTTTATCTACCCTCTCTTACCCTCCACTTTCCCTTTTCTAAAGTCTCGTGTTGCATTTCTTCATTGGCAACACCACTCCCACAAGTTTTCATATTTCATCTTAAGACTTACCGAAACTTATCTTGCTGCCGATGCGACTTGGTAGGACCCATCCAACCTTGATACATCACCAAAGTTTGCATGCAAATCCTTGTATTCCACATTTTCCTTACCTTTCTCATTTTTTCACTTTGCAGCATCTAGCACGTCGCATGTTGCATATCGCACATTTTATAACTTACCGCTTAAGCGCCTGCAAAGTATTTTGTTTAAGTTGTGATGTGGTTGGCCCCACCATAGTAGCTCCACCCCCCACTTCTGGCCACTTGTAATAATTTTCGTATAATATGAAGCCTCATACAATTATCGCATAACCATTCACCACTTTATAACTCCGCCAATGCAGTGGGCCCCACGCTTCCTGACACATCATCCTCCATTCAATGCAAACTGCACTTTGCAATTTTAAAAGTTTACCGTTTTCCCCAAATGCTAAATTCTGCAATGTGCAATGTGGGTGGGTCCCTATCCCCGCACTTCGCAAGTTTTAGATTTTAACTCCCGTTGCTTATAAAAAAATGCTAAGATTTGTGATTTGCAATGCAGTACGCCCCACTTTACCCTGCCACATCACTTACCTCCTCCCCGTCATCGCACATCGTTCCTTGTAGATTTTAACATTTACCACCCGCTACTCCCAGCTAAATATTGCGAAATGCAATCCATCGGCATGGTCCCCACCACTATCCATGCCACCTCACCTCCCCCGCACTTAGCCCATCGCAGGTCTTAACGTTTAAACTCCGCCTGCTCGCACATAAACTTCGCGATATGTGCTTTGTGGGCTCGGGTCCCACCACTTTTCCACGTCATCAATAGCCCCCCGTGGCTTGTCTTTCCCCCATTTCAATGTAAATGACCTACATTAAACCCACTCCCTCTTTTTCCATCCCGCCTTTAGCTCCCCTCCACCCCAGTGCATCCAATGACCCTTATCTAGTTTTGCCCCCCCCCCCACAACATTCAAAATTTATCGTGGGGGTGGGTGGAGGGGTCCAAAAAAGGGCACTTTTCATTACCACCCACTCCCCCACGTGCTTTCCTCTCATCATTTCGCAGCCCCCCTTTCTGATACCACTTACCACTTAAGAACCCCTCTGAAATCCAATCCTCAGTTTTCAAATACAACACGAGTCTTTCATTGGTGGAGCACATGGTCATAGTTTATGCAGTCCCTCCAAGAGCTCCATACTAAAGAATTTAGTGTGCATAGCGTAACTGACCTCTTCGCAACGATGAGTGGAGATAATGAGAGTCAGAGAGTGGAGGATGTCGAACAACAAGTGTAATTACATGATGAAGTCTAAGTTGTTCGCCACTTCTCACCACCCCTTTGAAGATTCTGGAAGTTGGCCTTCGGGGCTAAATGTTTTACTTATTTTTACTATTAGATAGTGATGTTTGGCTGGTAAAATATTTATTTTACCCAATTCTATTTTGATTTTTCTGCTGTAGGAGCGATTGCTTGAAGCACGCTCTAATAGTTTGTTAGGATATTTTGGTTTCACCTATGTGGGTCGATCATGACAGAATATTCGATCATAAAGCATCAAGGAGAACTCTATATGTAGTGAGTTATAAGATGAAACAAAGGTTCTGGAATTTTGAATAATTTTTCTGTAGTTTTGTATGATTGTGCTTCCTGTGTTCTGAGACACATATTTGGGAGAGATGTTTAAAATTAATATGAATACGAGGTTATATTTGGATCCCATATGGAGCAATAAGAAGTATGTATTTGTTTTCTTTTGTTATCATTAATCTCCTCTTTATGTGTAATCATCTTTCATGCTATTCTGCTTTGATGGTTCCTGTAATGTAGCTGTCGGTGGTTTACAATTTTATTCATGAATTCGTGTCTGTATAATGCTTAGGTGTTAACACTCATGTATTAAGCTTGCTGCACTACCTTAATTCGCGCTCCACAAACCTTTTTTGTTGTCCATATCTCATTCATATTTGTTTCCTCTGAGTTCATAGGGGATAGATTCTTAAATCTCTTAAGCCTGTCTCTTGTGGGTTCCTTCTCCATTCTCTCTTAACACCTCTACATATTTTAATATTTATGTTCATTGTTTTATATTTGGCCCATTTAAAATCCATCAGTCTCACAACCTCTTGATCCCTCTCACAGTATGAGGAATTCACATGAATCAACTCCAAGGTCTTCTCCATCCATGAACCACCAAAACCATTGTTCTTTTATTCCATAATTTTTCAGAGGCATTTTATACAATTTTTCACATTTAACCTCTAATTTTTAAGATGTCCTAGGCACTGGTCTTTTTCAACTCAAGGATATCTCTAGGAGCTACAACACACACTTTGATTAAATGCAATTCTAACACATCAACCGAAGTAAAAGGTCTTGGTTAAAAGGGTGTCAGGAATTTACTGGGATCAAGAAGCCATGCACAAACACCTACAAAAAATAATTCTTCTCTCATCCTTTGACATCAAGGGAAAAGGGTGGAACCAGTATAAATGAAGTACTTTCCCTATCGCTCATCATTGTAAGTCTGATATACTGATATGAACCATGAAATGTGCATAATGACCATGCTCCCCTTGAGCATATGCTGGACCTTCTAAAGAAATGTAGTAAAGTACAAGGTTTGAAATATATGGTTAAACAAGTATGAACTTTATTATCACCAATGAATCTATGCTTCCATGATTACATCAATCACCCAACATAATGGGTTTACATATTGGACCCAAATTTACATCAATTACCCAAAATAATGGGGTTACATATATGACATGACTCAGTCCCAATAGACCATACATGAATGAATTTTACAATGATTACAACATGGGTATTTTCATGACCTTTACATTAGGATAGATACATGACATTTATAACCATAAACAAGGATTTAAACCATGATAATTTTCAGAAACCACCATGCTTCATATAAGAATATGAAACATAATCATTTGACAAGAAAAACATAAATGTCATAATTACAGCAACATGAACATCCTCATCATCAAGAAGAAATGTAATATAAGACAATGTAGCACCGATCTCTCCGATATCATTAATACATGACCAAATATGCAATGCTTCCAAGATTCATTAAGCAATTGTAGCATAGTATTGTGCAATAGAGATTTGTAAGCAACTCATCCCCTTGACCTCATGTCATCAAGGTAAACACACTCTCTCCACATATAAAAGGAGCCACAATCCTTAAGCAGAAAATAAATATGAATGTATTTTATCGCAACACCATAGGTAGCATATACATGCATCAACAACATATGTGAAAAACAAGAGTACCTCCAACATCACAAGCCATTAATTATAATAGAATTGACTTCCAAAATCATCAACCAATATATTTAGTGAGCATAGTATACATATATTCAAGCTTTAACAACAACAAGAATAAGACACCATAAACAACTTCACCACATGCAACTCAAGAAACATATATGCATCGTCCATAACTTCACCACATGCAATCCATCCATCATTGATAACCCATGACATAATGAAAAAAACATATATATCTCATCATCAATGAAATATGTCAAAAAATAGTCAGTAAATCATGAACTCATCATCAACCAATGTCAGATAAGTAGTGCCTAATAAGAGACCTTAATGCTAACAATGAACCTTTGGAAGCATAGAAGATGCTACCCTTGAACCTGTGCAAACACTTTATCACCAAGTCTGACCACATTATATCCTTATCATCAATAATATTAATGAAACTTTGCAAAAACTCAACATTCATTATGAGCCATTATTTTTCACACATTTCTAAACAATATAAGACTTACATCATCATCATATTGCATCAAACTAATATTAGACTAGACATCCAATAATGGACCGATAAAACATATGAGAAGCTCCCCTTGAATCCATACCACTTATTTTTCATCACAGAGAAGCATATGTGACCGTCTAAGTCAAAAAGCACATATACATGCAACCGTATTTCATAAGAACCACATAGAAAATATGAACTACTATTTTTTATAGCCACAACTCCCCTTGCCATATTTGTTCATATTCACATTCTCTTCATCAATGCAACATTAGTAATATAAAAAGAATAACAAAATATGAAATCATGCTCCAAATACGCATGCATAGCTCCCCTTGAGATCATAAAGCATTGATCCTGTGGCCCTTGATAATCATCTACTATTCTCCATGAGGTTATGTACCGCACATTCACTTCTATAATCACTGTTAGAAGTACACTTTAAGAAAAATGTATTGTAGTAGGGACAATCTTCCCTATGTCTTTGATTTTTGATCCTTCTTCCTCAAAATTTGCTTGAAATTTCTATTCATGTGCTCGACTTTGTGAAACTTATCCCATATTTTTCTTCCATTATATATGCTCGACCTGCAATCAATGACCTTATTCCCAAATTATTTACAAGAAAAATAGTATCAATGAAACCATTCTTTACTTTGATTTGGGTGATTTTATTTCGAATGGGTGACTTAATTTAGTTTTATTTTGGAGACTCTTATGTTTGTTCTTGTCATTACATTGTGAATATGAAGCCATGTGGTTGCATACAATTCCTATCTTGATTATATGAGAGATTTTTTGATCTAGTGGATCAATATACAATGCTCAAAATTCAAATTGCTCGAAACGGCTAGAAAATAGCACCAAAGAGAATATATCATCATACTGAATCTAGCGTGACTAATTTCACTAAAAAACAATATCATATGCTCCTGATATCTCGTTATGAACGATTTGGAAAAAAACTAAAATTTAAAAGTTTTGGGTTGCAGGTAGACCCAGTCAGGAGTTTCTATGCTGACTGGGAATGAATGTGTATTTATATGGGCCAATGGTGTGATGTCACTTGTCTTATTTTCATTGATTTGTGGAAGGTGGGTTTCTATTGATTCAAGGATAGATAAGTTGGTGCAATGAGGGAGAGCCACGTGGGACAATCGATGGCTACCATGTGGCCTCCTATTACTTGTATAAAGTGTTTGGTATGGTTGGGTAGGGCCTCCATAGGGTTTGACCGTTGCACTTCCAGGGTGGCAGCGTAGGCTCATACCAATGCGCCACTGGTAGTTATTGTTAACCATAGTGCTCTGAGACTATTTAAAGTTTTATGAGTTTCTAACTAGGGTTCTAGACTCGGGTTAACCCCTGGCCCCCAATCCACACAATCACAAGATGGGGCAGGCAAATAAGACCTAAGATTAACCCCAGTCCCAAACCATGTGTCAACATATTATATCACCCAAACTTTATGTTATATGCTAACCAAATGATATTTGGCCCCAATACCATATATTAGTGCAACAAACTTGATTTTATATTTTTGGTGGTCAATACATATTCTCGAACCATATGTTATGTTCCATAACTGAAGTTTTGGAGGGTATTTATTCCATGCTAATGAGGTGATTCTGAAGTGCTGTCACATGCAACTGTCTTAGAGCATAGGTTTAGTTTTATGTTAAGGAGCAGTTTGTAAATATCGACGGTCTATGAATATGAGTAACAACATGTGAACAGGTTGAAGTTTTATGTTATGGAGGATATGGTTAAGGTTATGTCAGGTATCAAACACAAAGCTAACTAATAGTTAAACCAACGGTAAATCCATATCACATGTAATATATGGCAGTCACAGTTATGTGTTGGCACGATTATTCTAACCCATGATGGAAATCATGAATTCAACCATATTTCAAGTGAGGTTTAGTTTGAGTTTGGCTCATGTAAATTTAAACACAACTATGGTGGGTGTTAACCCAACCAAGCACCAACTCTAGTTGTGAGCAAGGTTAACCTTTTGTCATTGATTGTGGTCAACCGGTGGGAACCTCCTCGACGCTAGGAAAAATTGTCACCCCATGTGGCATAAAAAGGAGGATTTTGTAGGATGGATAACAGGTGGGTACGATTTGGAGGAAAATTAATGGAAAACTTCTCTAGAGCACAACTCAGCCAATTTTTGACCTTTTTGAGTGTGGAAAGTGCCTAGTTAGGGGTTTTTTTACTATTCGTGAGCCATTGGAGACATTTGTTTTGAATTCTCAACAATGTAAATTGATGTAAGCAAATATTTTTGAACATAATTAAAGAGGACCAACATTGGAAGCTGGACTAGGAGATGTAGCCCAAGAGGGATGATCTGCTTCATCACTTGTTGTTTTTTGTTTGCTATTATGGTACTGGTGTCTCTTTTATTTCCGCAAAATTGAGATAAAAATAATATTCTATGTGTTAATGTAATTTAAATAATTGCATAAAAAACCTCAACAACTCCCTTTCAAACTTTATCGTAAATATTCAAGTTCACATATACATATCAATTTGACATCATAACTTAGGTTCTTTAGTTATTTTGAGGGTTTAATTTTGCTGCAAGTGTTTCTAATCCTTAAAATTTTGAAGCTCAAAGGAGGAGAAGGAAAGCTTGTGGTAACAAGACCTCAAGCCAGGTCAAGGAGAGCACATTTTCCACAATATCCACCAAAAGCCTCACCAATCATGGCACATGAAGGAGAGCCTGAAATATGTATTAGGATGAGAAGGATTTTAGGAAGGAATTATTTGACATGAAAAAGATGGTGAAATTTCTCTATGAAGAGAGGGATACAAGGTCGCAAGGTCGTAGCTCCAATCCCCCAAAGGGAGATGGAGATAAACCTCCAAAAGGAGATGGAGGAGAGGGGAACAAGCCTCCAAAAGGGAATGGAGGGAATAGTGATCCAGGTGGATATTGGTGGCCACCCAACTATTCCACTTGCACCCCCACCATTGTTTCTTTCATTTTTTCAGTTTCCTTAATTGTAGCATAATTTACTATTTTTGGCAATTTTTTGGGTCTTGAAATTCTGGAGCTTTTTTGAGGCCCTAACCGAAGTTTTTTTAGGAAAATCAAGGCCAACATGAATATTTGACTGATTCTGGATCAAATGGTCAAAAACCACCTTTAACTCCACCTTTCTTTTCACCTCCATTCTCACCACCATGTTCACCATCATCATATTCTACATCAACCCCTTCACAAACACCTCCACATTCTCCAAAGGGACATGGTAAAACTCTACTTTTGAGACTTGATGTTAAGTTTTAATTTTCCATGTATAATGAAGAGGCAAACGCTGAGAAAATTAGATAATTGGTTTCTTCAGCTTGAAGTGTATTGCAGGATAAAAAGGATCAAACATGATGATACCAAGATTCAACGTGCTTCATTAGGGTTGGAAAGTGTAGCACTCATTTGGTGGGAAGCCAAAACTCAAGAGGACATGAAGAAACATGGTAAGGTTTTATCCTCTTGGAATGATTTTTTTGTCACATTAAGAAGAAATTTTTATCCTTTAGCATACATGTAGAAAGCTATCATGGATTGGAAAAGCTTTAGGCAATTAAAGGGTCAAAGTGTGCAAAGTTATACCCAACAGTTTATAAGGAGAGAATTTATTTTGGGTGTATATTTATCATATCAAGACACTTTAGTCAAATATATTGGATATTCACATAGCTACTTTAGACACACTATTCTCATGTTTAACCCTACAAATTTAGATGAATTTTGTGTACATGGCACACATCTAGAAGCAACAGGGAAGAATGTTTCTGATGAAAAAAATGAGAACTCCTTTGAGTCTGGAGACAAAGAAAAGAGTAAATTAAAAGGAAAAGGGAAGAATAATGCTTCCATAAATATGTATAAAGGAAAATTCACATGAAAACATTATTCCAAAGAGTGCCATGATGAAGACCATTTCTAGAAACTTCATCCTGAGATGAAACCTACAAAAATTAAAAACAAAGAGAAATAAAATTATGTTGCAACTATACACCATGATTTAGGACCAGATGTTTGGGATGAAACAAAGATCACAAACATGGGATTGAAAGGTATGGAAATTTCAAGTACTAGTTCTTAAAATTGTCTCAATGATACTCAAAATGAAACAAAAAAATAGAGATTTTCCACAATAGAGTTATTTGAAAGCATACTAAGATAGATACACTATTTGATAGCGGTTCACAAGAAAATCTCATTTCAGAGGAAATTTTCAATAATTTTTATTTAGAAACCATTCCTAATCCTAAACCTTATCCTTTAGGTGGGGTATGTGATATTGCAAAATTTCAAGTGACAAGGAAATGCATACTTAGATTTGCAATCACTGCAAAATTTCTTGATGAGGTTCAACTTGATGTAGTTCTGCTTGATATATGTGGTATTGTTTTGGGAAGTCTATATCTATATGATAGGAGAGAAAATTTTCATCGACATGAGAATACATATTATTTTTTCAAGAATAGGATTGAGTACATTGTTAGAGAACATAGCAAGAAATTGAGTTTATCTCTTGTGAATGCTTGACAAATGAAGATGATTGTTAATGTTAGTCAGAATTTTGCATTGTTAATGTTCAAGAAAAAAGATGTTGAGTAACATAAAGTCCTTCAAGGATAGGAATCAAGTTTGAAATTTGATTTCATAGAGGTTTCTAATCCATGTGATAATATTTTTCAAGAGTCTAACATGTTGCCTTCTAAAAGAGGAAAACAATATGAAGGTCAATTGCAATAGGATGCATCATAGTTTACCATTCGTGTGAACAAGATGTAATTGTTAAAGAATGCAAGGGTTAAAAAGAAAATTCAAAGGATATTTTAAAAAGAGGACATTGGTTCCAAGACATCTTCTTATGCGTTTCATAATTTTTTGGCTTTGAAGAAGGATGGTGCATGGCGATGACGATCACATTTGGTTAAGAGTAAAGCCAAGTGTAAGGCTAGACATGCTAAGCATCATTATGGAGGCAGTGCTCAAGGTGAAGTGAACTTGAAATTGAATAAGTTTCCTTTGATTGAAGACCGAGAAAGGAATGTTCATTTTCCTTCAAGGGCAGTTTTATTTTCTGAATATCTTGGAAAATTGCAGCAAGATATCATCTTTGACAGCAAGGCAAGGACCTCAAAATCAGGGACAGTGAAGTACCTTCATGAAAAGCTTAAGGTGACAAATCCAATAAAAGATAAGTGGATTGAGACTATAAGGCTAATGGAACTGTACCCTCATCAATATTTTGACTAAGAATAAGCTTTTGGAGGTCCAAAATATTCTAGTGGGAGGAATGATCCAGTGGATCAGTATAATGCTCAAAATTCAAAGTTCTCGAAACGAATTGAAATTGGTACTAAAGAGAAGATCTCATCACCCTGAATCCAAAACAATTCATTTCACTCAAAACCGATATCGTATGCTCCCTATATCACGTTTTGGCCAATTTGGCAAACAATTAAAATTTCAAAGTTTTGGGTTGTAGGTACACCTAGTCAATAGTCCGTACACTGACTAGGAATATGACTGCGCATGACTATGTATTTATATGGTCCAATGTGTGATGACACTTGGCCTATTTTTATTGGTATGTGGAATTTAGGTTTCTATTAATTCAAGGTTCGATGAGTTGGTGCAACGAGGGAGAGTCGTGTGCGCTAATAAGTGGTTGCCACGTGGCCTCCTCTTACTCGTATAAAATTTTTAGTATGGTTGGAAAGGGCCTCCACCAGGTTCAATCATTTGACATCTGGGGTGTCAACGCGGGCTCATATCACCGTGCCAACACTAGTTCTTGTTAACCATAGTGCTCTGTGCATATTTAAAGTTTTATGAGTTTTAATTTGGGGGTCGGGATCAGGGTTAGCCCTTGGCACTCGGTCCACACAACCACAAGATGTGGCAGGAAGATAGGGGCCTATGGTTAACCCTTGCCCCAGACCATGCGTCAACATATTATATCACCCAAAATTTATGTTATATGCCAATCAAATGATATTTGGCCCCAAAACTATATATTAACACAACAAACATCATGTTATATTGTCGATGATCAATACATATTCTAGAACCATATGTTATGTTCCATAACCAAAGTTTGGGTGGAGATTTATGCCATGCTAACCCAGTGGTTCCAGAGTCCCGTCACATGCAACAGTTTCAGAGTGGAGGTTAAGTTTTATGTTATGGCACAATTTGTAATCATTGACATTATATGCGTATGAGTAATGACATGTGCACATGGTGAAGTTTTATGTTATGGAAAATATGGTTAAGGTTATGGAAGGTATCAAACACCAGGCTAATCGAAATTTAAATTGACAGTAAATCCATATTACATGTAATATATGGTGGTCACATTTATGTTTTGGCACGGTTAGTCTAAACCACGACGAAAACAATGGCTTTAACCACATTTCAAACAAGGTTTGGTTTAATTAGGGCATGCACAAATTCAAACAAAACTACCATGGGTGTTAACCCAAACAAGCGCAAACTCTAGTTCTCAGCGGGGTCAACCTTTTTGGCAAATTTGTTCAAACAGTTCAAAATCAATGGCCCATAATGTGTAACATTGCCCATTTTTGTTGGTTTGTGGGGGTTCATGGTAAAATTAATGGTTCAAAAATTTGCACCTGAATTGGTTGGAATATCATCGGTGTGGGGCAAAATTATCACCCCACGTGGCTGAAAAAGGTGGATTTTGTAGTATGGATAGCAGGTGGGTTCGATTTGGAGGAAAATTAGCGGGAAAACTTCTATGGAGCATAACTCAGTCAAGTTTTGACCTTTTTGAGTGCAAAAAGAGCCCAACTAGGGGTATTTGACTGTTCTAGATCCATTAGAGATATTTTTTTTCATTATGAGCAATGTAACTTGATGTAAAGACATATTTTCGAGCATAATGAAAGAGGCCCAACATTGGAAGCTGGACCAGGAAATATAGCCTAGGAGGGGTGAAATCCTTCATCACTTGTTGCTTTGTGTTTGTTGTTATGGTACTCTTGTCTCTTTTATTTCTACAAAACTGAGATAGAAATAATATTTTATGTGTTAATGTAATTGACATAATTGCATGAAAAAACTTAAAAATAACTTGCAAACTTTATCATAAACCTTCAAGTTCACATATACAGATCAGTTTTTCATTAATAATATTCTCTAGTGATTTAGATTCCTTTACCCATTTTTTGATCTTCTCATAATATTTCCTTAGAGTCAAAACTTATGATTATATTTTTTTCACAATGCATTTCCTTTTCTTGAATTTTTTTTTCTAAGACTTCTATTCTTCTATTGGATACTACTAATTGAGACTTTAGCAAGTTCATTTCCTTGAGAATACTACTTTCTTTTATTTCCAGTTCTTTTTTTGCATTCCCAAGCTTATCAATTTCCTTTAATGTTTTCATTAAATCATCTTCATTATAAATATATGATTCACTAGTTGATTGATTTTCAAGAACCATATGTATGGTAGCAAGTGCTAGAATTTGTATCTGAATCTTCCTAATCATCAGATCTGCTTTAACTATCTTCATTAGAATAAAAAAAAATTCTTGGCAGAAAATTTCCTTATGGAATATTTCTTATCAACATCCTTTCCTTTTTATTTCTTATCATGATTTTATTTATATATAAATTTGGATTCATAATGACCTACTCCTCCGCAAGAAAAAACATTTAAAGGTAAGCTTACCTTTGAATTTTCCAATTCACACTTGCAACTTTCTCATGAAACTCACTTCCTCCTCATCTGAAATGTATCTTGTATCTTTAGGCTTATATTTTTATTTACCTTTGTATATGGATTTGAAGGTTGCTTCTATAATACCTGATTTATCCCCTTTGATCACCTCATATGATGCCAAGATCCCATGGAGTTTTTCAATGGTAAGGTTCTTCAAATCCTACATTTCTTCAATGGCAGAAACTTTGGAATCGAACTTTGGGGTTACTGATCTCAAAATATTTTCAACAACAACAATATCCTTTATTTCGTCACCAAGGCCTCTAATTGTGTTAAAAATCTCATCTATTCTAAGGAAAAACTTTGCAATGATTTCATAATCATGCATTCTAAGATACTCATATTTAATTCTATATGTTTTAAGTTTAGAAACTTTTACCTTAGTGTCACCTTCATATATTTTGGACAAACTTATCTCATATTCCTTTGCATTGTTATTGTATTACTTCTTTCATGCATTATTTGTGGGAATGGAGGTTGGGTATTGATATACACCTTAACAAATTCCCATACGTCAACTCCCAATGACTATAGATACACTCTCATTCTGACCTTCCAAATCATAAAGCTAGTTTCATTAAACAAAGGTGGATTTGAAAAAAATACTCCTTCCATCTTGCTTCTCCCTTTATATATACCTTTAAGCGATTAATCTTCTTTGAAGGGACCTGCTCTAATTCCAATTATTAGGAAATATATTGAGAGGGTGTGGCGGGGGGGGGGGGGGGGATTTATAATTTTAATTCACTTAAAATTTCTATCTCACATTTAGAATTCTATACGCTACTTATCTTCATGCAACCATCATGTGTATATCTAGATAACTAATTTCCCATATGTTCCATCATAATTTATCTTTAATTAGTGCATCATTATTTCATTCTACATTCATTAAGGAGTAACCATTAGTGGTAAAGAGAAGATATATCATAAACAAACAAGAAACATATCAACACATATGGAAACTGAAATCTTAGGTGGAAACCCAATGTGGGAGAAAACCATCGATGATGTCATCTTTGTCTTCTTCATTTATTATAAAGAAAAATTGTCATTACATCTTGTATTGGTGAAGAATATTACAAGCACATAGGTACCCACCTGCAAGAGGCTACAACATCCACTCATTTTCCAGCACCCACAACAAGGGAGCGACGACCCCCTGATCTCGTTTACTAGCTCCTATCAGAAGGGAGTACCTACCCCCTAAACAAGTTTACCAGCTACCACTGGAAGGAATTTCTGACTCCCTTACCGAAGGATCCAACCCTAAGCACCCATCATGGACCATGTTTCATAATTTTTTAGACTAGATCCCCCTGTCTCAAATAAACATCAAAACCTGTAGGCCACCTTTCATCATATTTTCAAATTGCACCCATGCCCAACATTATTCTCAATACCAATTAACCACTCTGAAACCAAATAATCTAATCATTGAACAAACCAACATACCATACTGAATCTTAGAATACTAAATCAATACTAAATCACCATACCAATGCAAAACCATCCATCACTATACAAATCCATAAATCAATCCACTGAGTAATGAGTCATGAATAAATATAATAACCACATTGTTATCAATGCATACATTTAAAACCCTGATAAAATTCACTTCACAATGTATGCATGGTTTCTTTTAAGCATATTCGCATATATATGTGATTCATGTGCATAGAACTCGCGTACATATCTCAGATTACTAAACATTGAACCATTTAATCAATTGAATCATTGAACCACTGAATAGAGTATTGAAGCAATCACATATCATTGAATACCAATATTGAACCATACCCAGTCATACTTCTGCAACATTATAACTAATCAATATACCAATTCACAACCAAACAAGTTAATACGTCATTGAAAAACAACAAAAAATAATATAGACTTCATCAATTCAATCAACATCCAAACATCTGTAAACAACCTAGATCAAGCTACAATCTAAAGAAAAATTATTTCAAAATATATATGCAACGATTTTGAAGCATCTACGCATATGTATGTGACTATCCAGAAGAAAACTTGTGTATAGATCTTAAATTATCGAATCAACTTCTTCAATGTAAATCATAACACATTACAAACCAATATCTTTGTGCACAGAGTGTCAACGCCACATATTATTGCATAATTAGATCATACCATCACTATAACCATAGATCTTGCATTTTTAGCTACACAGACATAAATATGTCAAGTATATTCAATAGTCTTCATTTCACTTTTAGATCTATCATATCTGAGCCATCTCCTTACTTCTCGAGGCACACCTGTCCAAATAAAATCACACATGAATAAACCATTCAATTTCACACTTAACTCCTTTATCTCCATCTCCTTATATATATTTTTCTTTAGCCAATACCAAGGAAAATCCTTTGGTAAAGTCTTTAATATGCATTAATGGGATTAGATAGACATTTTCGCCACAATTACTATGGAAAATCACCATGGTAATGACCCATGGTATCCAATTTTACATGGTTCAAATTATGTACCTGACCTTTGTTCATAGAAATTGTGCATGTATGTGAATCCTCTTCATAGGAACCACATATACTTCTCAAACTTTCATTTTTCATCCATCTGTAATTGATTTTCCATTTATTTTCCATATCTTCTATAATGCTTGTACCATAATACCTGATATCTGGATTAGTACCATAACCATCATATATTAGCATCAAGTATATCTTTTCCAAATAGGTTTCCATAAAGGACAACACATTATCCATAATGAAAACAACCATTTATAAATTTCCCATTGAAGACAAATTGAGATAGGAGTTTTAACCAAAATTCCTAATTGACATGGTCGAATACATTTTCCATATCAATTTTGATGAGACTAACTTTATCCTTCATGACACTACTCGAATATACTACTTCTTGGACCAAGACAATATTACATGTTATGTGTCTATGGACCACGAATCCCCCTTGATTCTAAAAAGGGAGCTTGGAAAGGAGAGGCCTTATGTGTTGTGCTAAAGTCTTATAAATTATCTTATATGAAACATTGCATAAAGAGATCGATATATACCTAGAGAAGGAGGAAAGATTGACTTCTTTGAGAGTCAAGGAAATGAAGGATGAATTCATCCCTCCTCCATATAGTCATGATTAAAGATGTAATCCACTAAATGAATCAAATAAAACCCAATGAAATCTCAATAATCCTAATAGAAGTGAGCTGAAAACCCATTCGGACTAGGAGCTTTTTCTGGGATTAAAGAAAATACCAATTTTCATATCTCCTCTTCTATAAAGCTTCACAGTAACTCCAAATTGTCATATTTAGACACCAAATTTACAATTTTATCTAACATACACTAAAAAGCCTTCGAATTGGGTACAAGATGGGACCATAGTATAGTGAACTGAAATAATGAACAAATTCCCTTTGGATCGTCTTAAGGTCATTGATATACACTCCATATATGCTAATATATTTAATATTATTCCTCCAAATTCGTTCCTTAGCTTGACTATGGAATAATTTGGTGTTGTGGTCACCAACTAATAGCCATAAGCAACATGACTTGAGATTCCATTCTTCCTCTTCTAATATTAGTGCAGGATGAAATGCCTAGAATTATGCTTTCTTGTATTGCAGAAGCTCCTTTCTGATGACTCACTTTATTTTCATTTTCCATTCTTCCAGATTTTATTTATGCATGTTTATTTTGGACCTACTATCTTCATTATTTGTTTTTATCAATTTCTTAATGGATTATTTCATATTATTTTTTTATTTAGTCCTTGATGGTAATTGGAGAGCGAATTACTTGGGTCTGCTCCATGCTACATTTACCAAATCTAAGAAACCTTCCCTTTTGATCCAAAGAGGAGAGAAGCATAATGGAAATTTCCCATAGTCTGTTGTCTATGGCACTTCAACAAGAGAAATTTTCCAATGATATAAACTATCTTATGGAAGAATTTAAGAGGATACTTGGAATTCTTGAGACAAAAAGGAAAAAGACACTAAAAATTTGTCTAGGTGGACTGCAATATTCCACTATCCAGATCTCTAATTATTCCATTAAATTTTATGGTAATGGGCCTGGAATCCATTAGATCCAACAAATTAATCAGATCATTTAAAATTTCTTGAAGATGATCTTGAATGGGGGAGCCTATTTTTTTCCTAAGGATGGAGGGTTGTATTAAAATCCCCTTCCATAATACAATCTTGACTCCAGGGAGAGTCTTTGAGGCATGAGAGAGATGCCCAACAATTGATTTTTTCTATATATTGAATAGGCACATATACATTAACAACAATAAAAAACTTTTTTTATGAGAGATGAAGTAAGGGAACCACCAACCAATGAGGCATTACATGCAAGTAAATGAACTTGAAAACAAAGATAGAATAAATCAAATAGATCCCCCTAGAAGCCCCATGCAATATAATCACTCTAAGCTCATAATTATTCCATAGTTTTGAAAACTTTTGGAGGCACTCACATTCCCCCAAATTTGTCTCATAAAGAAAGAGGATGGTTGTATTTTATTTTTTATTTTATATTTTATATTTAACTTTTGATATCCATTTATTAAAGCCCAACGCATTGCAATTCTAGGATAGGAATTTCATTATTTATTGTGTGATTTGTTTCCTTCAGAATGGAGGCTACGGTCATTTTTCTTGACATTTCTAGTGATGATTTTGGATGGATCAATTATCATCTAGGTCCCCATTTCATTTTATTTTAAAAATTTTCCATTCTAAAGCCACCGATATTTCTTCCTCCTTGCTATTCTTTGTGAAAAAACTATTTCCTTTTCCCTATCCACATCCAATTTTTCATCTGTAGAGTTTGTTTCTAACCATATTCCCTAGGCCTTAAGGGCCCAAGGGGAGTGGAAATATTATTCTTCTAAATATAAACCCTCCCCTTTCGTCCCCAACGGGGCCTCTTCTCTGGGAGGCATCCCCTCTAGTTCTACAAAAGAATATGGATTAGCGAGGCTTGGGGCCTTCTTAATTATCATTGTAGTAATTGTAATTTCCCCTTGTTATAACAACTAATTCAAGATATCAAAGTTATTGTTTGGATCTAGGGATATCTTCTCATTACCTACATATGTTCCCTCTCTACCAATAGACCCTTACTTTTTTGGACACATGCACCCTTTCCTTTCTTCTTTATGGTTGCTTGAGGAGGATCTTGGTTATTCTTCCTTGTGGGGTATCTTATCCTTTTTTTTTGCTACCATTGTTCTTCATAATTAGGTTATTTTAGTTTCTTTTATACCTTCTTCTTGCGATTTCTTGAAAAATGGTCGTCTTCAAGGAAAAAATTGCATTTAAATGGAAGTTGATCATAATAAAATTGATACATGTGAGACCAATTGTCTAGGTCTATATTTATTGGTGAAAATAAATCATTTTCTAGGTAGACCTCCACACATATGCTAGTGCAAGCTTACAACCCCTCTCATGTCTTAGCCAAGTTAATGTATTTTCCAAGAGAATTTCCTATACTCCTAAAAGTTTTATTTTCTAGCAATTAATGGGAAGAAGGGAATATTGACCCATATCAGGACTACAGATGAAAAATCATATTTGGGATTAGAAATTGGTCTTTTGTGGTTCAAATATAACCCTTAGGCCCCCATGAAGTAGGGTCCATTCCTGAAGATGAAACCTTGATATATTTTGTATTTGAGTAGGAATGTGTGAAACCCTCGTCCACATAATGATACTAAAACCTTATTTTTAATCTTGGATGTCTCATTATTATTGATCTATGCTCAAAGGGATCTCAAAGAGGGACATCAACCCAGAAGCTGAGAAATAATCCCTTTATCTACGAGCTTCAGTGCCATTGATTTGGATTGAGAGATGTGAACCCCTACCTTTGGAATGTCATTGAACTTGTTCACAAATTTGGATGATTTGGCCTTATAGAGACACAAAATTTAAACAACAAGGGCATTGAATGTTGCAATGTATGGAGGAGGTGCTAAGGGGGGAGACAAGGGCCCTCTTGAAAACTAATCCATCTTCGGCGAAGAGAGGAATGTGGTAGAGCATGATGGGCTAAGAAATGCACACTAGGATACATAGGAAAAAAATGCAACTGTTATATAAATCAATTTATTTAATATATATATATATATATATATATATATATATATATATATATATATATATATATATATATATATATATATATATATATATATATATATATGAGTTATTTTTAATAATAATATACATTAATTTTAAATATGTATTTATAAAATATTTTAAAAATAAAATAATGTAAATTCGGTAATGATTTTATTTAACTAGATACCATATATTACATTTTAATAAAAAATGTTTTCCAATATTTTTCATATTTAATAAACTTGTGTTTAAAATAAATTTATATTAATTTTATTTTCAAATATTAACACCCCCCCCCCCCCCCCTCTTCCACACACACACACACATATATAAAATATTTTTATCAAGTAAGTATAAAAAACCACAAAATTCCCCATAACACTTTATTGATGACATTTTATATTTTTTTTTATGCAAAATATTACATTGAAAAGTCAATAATTATAATTTTTACTCTACACCTATCTGCTCTGAGTGCTTCTTCTTTCTCTAATCCCTACATTAACTTCTTGGTAAACAATTCTATGATAATCTACCTTACTCTTTTTCCCACATAAATTCCTTTCCTCAATTCCGTTAACAATTATTTTTGCCACAACTTTTTTTCTCTTTTAGCCACTGCTTCATTTCATCGAGTTCTACTTTTATCTCAATAAACTCTTTCTCTCTTTATTTATCAATCTTCTTTTTCCTTGTAGCCTTTGTTATAATATCTTTTTTCCTGTTGCTGTGGCTTCCTTTTTGACTTCATCTTTAACTATCTGAAATTGTCTTCATTGACCTTTCTTTTGTGAGCTTCTCCATGCCCAATGTGAGCTGCAACCAACCTCTATAGTAGAATTTTTTTCCTCTTCTTGCCACACGATACTTCACCAAGATTATTCTCCTCTATTCTTAGTCTTATGGCACCTTCCTTGTCCTCTCTTCTGGAACCAAAGGAGTACTCCTTGATCTAGGTTTTTGGAATTCTTCACATTATCTTTCTTCTTTTATTTCGAGAACTCGCACTTTTCCCGTTACTTCAATATCTAGCTTAAGTCCCCTTATAGAATTTTTGCTACAAAATATTCTACTACAACTTCCTTCATTTTATTTCTTACTTTCTATATATTTCCACCTGCTCTTTTTACTATTTAGCTCCTTTTACTACATATATCTGCAATATACAGTTAGAAAAAATCCTACAAAAACCCATATCTATGTAGCAAAAGTAGCTAAATAGTAAAAAGAAATAGTAACTGGTGCAAAGTTAACTCCAAGTATCCAACAAACAAGACAATATTACAGAATGATTTTTTATATTATGTAACACCTCATGAAGGAAACAAGTAAATGTTACTAGTCCCCCTCAATGGGATGGGTCCTTGGTTGTCCTTAATGTTTCAGCTTCAGAAGTTTCTCTCTCTCTCTCAATGGTGTAGAAAACCCAAAGAAAAAGTTGTGAACTCAAGTAGGAGCTCAAATGACAAAATAAAATAATAGTGACAATGAGAATGATCAAAGTGAAGAATGAATGGAAAACCCTCCTATTTACAACAAAATATTGAGTTATCATCGATAATGGAAAATAATAAAATATTATTAACCAAGATCTAGATCTAATCACCTGGAAAATTTTATTATATTTTTTTGGAGTGAAAAACATTTAAATTGGTTAAATACCTTTATTTAGAAATAATAATAAAAATAAATGATTTCTATATCATTTCAAGAATGTGGTTAAAGAATAATAAACATATAATGATTTTTTTAATTATTCCTAGGTGATTTAGTCAAGTTTAACAATGAATAATAACTAAACAATGATTTAATTAAGTATTCATAGAGAAAAATAAGAAAAATATTTATTTTTCTAATTATTTCTCATAATTGGGTTTAATATGACTAGACTTATTATTTAAAAAATGGTTTAATCAATTATTCCTAAAGGAAAATCAAATAAATAAGGATTTATTTAATTATTCCTTGTGGGGTTTCTTGTTTTAACTAGAAATAACTTAATAAGATATGGTTTATCAAATTATTTCCTATAGTGAAAGAAATTTTATTATGATAAAATTAGTCCTACATGGTGTACTTTGAACCATATGATTAGAAATGGTTAGATGACCAATTTTTTTATGATAACAACAACCTCAACTTCCTTAATTCACAAGCACACAGGAGAGGAATTATACTATAAGCCCATTACCTTTATAATAATCGTTGGAGTTAAAAAAAAAAATTCTAACGTCACGTAAGGAAAGGAATTTCATATGACCTTCCTTTATAACCTTGATCCTAGCCCTTTTATAAGTTGTGCCCAAACTTTATCCATTGGGACTACATAGAAATAAAATAGCCCCACTTTTATGTTTCCTATTGGTGCTTGTTCCTCACTTTTCCACTCAATTGTTTTACATGTAAACCCAGAGCCATATGAACCTGACCTTCCTCAACTCTTCGCTTCAAACTTTGCTACCAAGATTTCCCTTATGGGATGATGTAACCAGATGTATGACTCGAATCGACTTGTCTTCCTCTTATTTTTTTCCTACGATGTTTTCTTGCTCATAATAGCCCGACTTGATAGTTAAAGGGAATTCAAAAGTCACTGGGTTGTAACTTCTGGGTAGGTGCGAGTTAAATATCTATCTTGTCAAGGCCACATGAGCCCGCTCTGGGTAGCCTGATCAATGGTTAATAAAACTTAGAAAAAACATCGAGTATAAAGCCTTTGTCCTGAAGTTGTCAATAAATTGTTCTCTTTTCCTTCTAGGATAAAGCCTCCAACTCGACACTATTAGGTTCTATCTCCTGGCACTGTCTATTAATGAAACTTTAGTACCCATCCTTTTTCAACTAACGAGTTTCTCAAAAGATGGAAAAAATGACTAAGTATCAATTTTCCACTGTGTTCTCGTGTGTACTCCTACCATTGCACTGCTATGATATGCGTTTGATCTGGATTTTCCTCTATGGCTCACGTCTATACTTCCTCACTGCATACTTCTTTTGTTTTTCTAGCTTGCCTCTATGTGGCTCTCACTCCCCATTGCCTCTACAAAGTCTCTTTTAATCTCTTGCAAGCTCCTTTATTTTATAAATTCATCTTATGTTCTCATCTCAACTCTTCCACAAACTTCTATTTCCCACATAAGTACTAGACTTGATCTAGTCCAATGTTAAGCTTGTTTGATCTTGGCTTCTCTATTGCGCACTCTAATTCTCTGCAACATGTGCATTATATGCATAGATCCCTCTTGGGCTTGATTTGCATATATAAAATATCTAGTCTAAGGAAATCACATAGTAACATAATTTATTAAAACTGAATATCTTTCTATTAATATACATACATAAGAATTAAAAAGGCCCCCTGAGTTGGATTTACAAATGAAGCCCTCTCAGCCTTGTGGCCTTACTTCGCCCTCAAAATTCATTTGATACTCTCTCTTCTATCCCTCTATATCACAACACCATTATCTATGATTACATAATTTTATATAAAATAAGATAGTGAAACAAATTTAGGTTCATATCCATAACTATTTCAACAAATCCCTATTTTAGGATTCTAGATCTACAAATCTTTCTAAAGATATAAATACCCTACAATATCTCTAAATCTCCTAGATAATTGTTGAGATATCTCATTTAGAAGAGATACAATTACAATATTCATCATTTTCAATACTTATATACATTTATCATGAAATCATACAAATAATTAAATAATTACAATTAATTATGGAATTAACACCCTTAGTAAATGAAAACCCCTAGATCTAGTCAAAACATATTTTGACTTGGAAATGGGATGCTCTTGCATCCGTTTGACTAAACCTTGTTATCGTTATAATAAATAAGCACGCGTAAGAAGGAATATACACCACGTTCATCGAATAACCGAGAACGATTCCAATTAAGTATCCTACATGGAATCTGTATGCCAAGGTATTAAAATATATAAAAATAATCATGTTAAGTCTCCAACATGTATCATGCCACTAGAAAGAGTAATATATAATCATATATGGTGGTAAACATTAGTTACAAGATTATGACTTGTTTCAAGTAGAACCATCATTTAAACATATCTTTTGGAAAGAGACTTAAAACACAAAGGTATGTGTTGATATCCCGTATTTTGACAGTTTGGAAAATCAAAAGACAAGGCAACATCAGAACCAATCTTTAGAGTTCCGGGATCTAGTCCTCCTGTTCTCAGAGAGGGATCTCTCAAATATTTGTTTGCAAAGGTTTATCTTGTTTGCTTTGGTTATGGATTTTAGACTAGTTATTACGTGCAGATGTTTGTTTGGTTGGGTTGAGTTGATACAGCAGAATATGAAAGGTCTAGGAAAGATAGACAGAAAGAGGAAATATCTAGTTCATTGGGCAATGGAGCCAAAATAAGATCATGAAAAACTCTTCAAGGGATATGGGATATCAAAGGGAAAATCTAACTTGGCCACAGGATCCTTTGTTTTGGAATGAGATGGACATTAATGATTTGGAAAAAGAAATTTAATTCTCAACAAAGGGAACTTGAGAAACATGACTTATCAATAAAGAGATATTTGATAGACAGGGCTAACCATAAGTTCTACAAACATTCTTTAAGCAAATAATGATTTCAAGACAACTTCTAAAATGAAATCTAAGATTCGGGGAACACCCTATTTCCTCAAAGATCTTATTTTAAAGGATTTAGAAAACATAAAAGATTAACTGATAATTGCATTCATAGAAGAGGGAACACCTAAATAACATCTGTGTTTGCAACTATAAAGACCTTCAAAAAAACTGTTTAAGCAGGGGAAAAGGGTAAGATCAAAACCGACCTCTTTGATTAACTTAAGACAATGGTACTTCGAAGGGAGATTTCAATAACAGCTTTCAAGTGGTGGCAGACAAGCAGGGAGAACCATAACATGCTCAAACAAACTATTTGAGCTATCAAGGAAATAAACGAGCATGAAGACTAAAGAGAAGTTTTAAAGCCTCTGAAATACTTCAGCAGAAGAAAACATAAAACAGTGAAGGGTGAACAGGTCTAAGGTGCTTCCAGGAGTCATTTCTTAGCCTAAAACTCTCAGCCTACTGTAGTAAGAAATTATGGAACATAATGAAAACAAGGGAAAAACATTTAACAGTTCAGAGTACTTCACCAACAGCCAAGCTCATGGATCCAATGATAGAGCCTTCTCAGGAACAGACATGCAACGGCATCATCAAGACATCCAAGACTCCAAATTATTTTCAACTTCAACAGACTTGTATATTTATTTCAGAGAGTTTCAATATTACAACTTGTGATCAAACATCAACCAACCTTCTCATCTTATGCAGAAGTACTTATAGGAAGATGAGGAGGTGAGAACTAAAAAAAATATCTTGTGAATCATTAATACAGATTAAATGACTTCTCGGTCTCTTGAGGGGTTTGATGGAGAAGTGTACAGGTGGATCACTGTATTAATGTTTTAAAATTAATATCAAAGCTTGGTGGGAGCTTTATTTGACTTTGAGGCTCTATGTTTTGTCTGGAGCAACTTTGCAGCTATTTTCTATTACACTCCTTTGGTAGAATTAACTTCTTGGCAGCGCCGGAGGCAGATATTTCCTGAATCAATAACTTCGGCCTCTGTTTGAAAGGTTTGAGGCAACAGGTGGCTCTTTGTAGTAGCTGAGGAATCAATTCGCCTCATTTGAAGTGGTGGAAAACCTTTCTGTCATCAAAACATTTATGATTTTATTAAATAGTGTTTTGAGTCGGGGATTAGGCTTTTGATAACTGTCTTAGCCGTAATCCCCGTAATACTATCTTCAATCTTCTTCTGTTGTGCTTTATTCTCAAAACTGATACTCTTTAACTGTTCTTTCGAATAAAACAGTGTCTTGTCGATGTGCAGGGCCGCGCTGGGCTTTTCGGCAGCAATGCTCATGAAACATTGACAAATCATTGAATCCAACCGTGTGAATGGTTCCTTTTAACAGCTCGAAGGCGCAGGAAATGTCTTTCCCAACCCTTCGGCTTTCTTTCATTATACAATGGAAAACCATTAAAACACCTGCAAAACACAAAAATAGTTAAGAAATCCTGTGGAAATAGGTTTAAACTGCTTCAGATGGCGGGGGAGGAGCGAAGCCGTCAGATGAAGACAACCAACGGTGGAGATCTGCATAGAAAAGAAAAAAGGATAGCGGGAGAAGAATAAGGAGGAGTAGTTTTGGACCGTCCGATTTGGACACGTGGACGGTCCAGATTCAATCGAAGGATCGCAATCGAAACTGTGGGCCTAATCACAATCGAAACTGCGGGCCTAATCGCAATCGAAACTGCGGGCCTGATCGCAATCGAAACTGCGGGCCTAATCGCAATCGAAACTGCGGGCCTGATCGCAATCGAAACTGCGGGCCTGATCGCAATCGAAACTGCGGGCCTGATCGCAATCGAAACTACGGGCCTGGTCTTTTCGATCAACCCATTGAAATTTTCCCGATTACGATTGCGCGATCGGTCTTTTTAATCTAACCATTTTATATTTAACACGTGACTTCAAGATTTTAAGTTGAAACTTTGGATAAGCGGGTTCTTGGGTTTTATAAAGGAAAAAGCAGAACAGTAATGAAAATTTACAATGTTTTTAAGCACCGGAGGCGGGCTTACTGGATATATAAGATAAACGATGCGATCGGGTTTTTTAAGCAGCAAGGCTAATCGCAATCGAAACTTTTTGGAGTATGGCAAAGACTTGCGTCTTCGATTCTTTTCGATGCGATTAGCACTTTGTCGTATTAGCAAGTGGTTTCAGACCCAAAGCGTATGGTGGGGAAGTGGTTTAGGGCTTAGCCCAAGGGGCTTAGGTCCATAGCAACGAAACTTTGTTTTTTATAAACAATTTCAAGGTTTTAAATGGATTTGGGGGTTTCTGCACAGCTCAAAAAGAGGTTTTAAACCATGTCAGGAGGATTCTCATGAATGGAAGGAGAAACTTATGAAAAGTAGGGAAATAATATGGAGAAAAGGGGGAGTAAATGAAGGTTAGTTATGAGTGGGAGAAAGGGGACAAATGATGGTTTCTTCAACAGTTTGTTATACGAAATCAGCAGAATTTTCTGAGTATAAAAGGGACAGTAAATGAGGATTTTGGACAGAGGCATGAGGCCTACAAGGAGTCTTCAAGAGCCAACAATTTTTAGTGATAAAATTTGTTCCTTGGAGGCTCAAAAAAGATCTTAGCCACCTTTTGGCATAACAAAATATTATAGGTGGCTAACAGTGGCTCCACTTGGGGATGGTGCCTTCTTGAAGGCATCAAGAATTCAAACTTGATTTCTGGGAGGTTGATTAGTTGCCTCATCCATTGGGCTGTCCTTCTGTGATTGAATGATCTTTTTCTAAAAACATATTTGGCAGCCATGAAAACAATGGACCTTTATCAACCAGCTTGCTACCTACCCAATCCTACAGATCTAGCATTTTTTCTTCATCAGAGTGCACTTGGATTGGCAAACTCTTTACACAACATTTTATTCTTTCAAAAAAAACAGGAAATCTAAACTATTTCTACTCCTTATTTCTCCTTGAACTCAAATTAAACAGTTGAGCTCAGATATTTTTCTACCTAGTCTACTGTCTGTTGGGATTAAACAGTCCAACAAACTTTCATTCTCTAAATTCTACAACAGAAAATTTAAAAAATAGTCAAGTCAAGATTGAGCTGTTCGACTTGCTATGATCTATGGCATAAGAACAAGCTGTACATAGATTATTATTTGCAAAAAATTAAATCAAAATGGAAGGCTTAAGATCTGAAAGTTTCTCATTATGGCCTTCTTTTTCTTTACAGCTCTGTTTTTAATTTTGTTTTGAGCTGTCTCTTCCTTGATATCTGATTCAGGTTTTGAGTGGATTAGAACCAGATTTTTACATCTTCTTGACTCAGAAAATAAAACAGTTTTGAGTCATCGCTCTTTGGAAACTTTGGTTCAGATTTTGAGTTTGTTTGAACCTTAATTTCTATCCTAATCTATCTACTGATAAGCCAAGATTAAACGGTTTGGAAAATCAAATTCACTACCCTATCAGCAGAAAATTGAAAGCTAATTAGTCAAGATTGAACAGTTTGACTAACTAGAAGTGTGTTTTGCAGGAGTGGCATTTAAGCTTGCACACTTTCAGATTTGTTCCTCTTTTTTGGCATGGGGCTTTGCCTTTCTTGTTTACATTTCTACCCTCTTTTCTTTCTTTCTTGTTTTTGTATTTTTCCTTTTCTCTTCAAAGCAGAAAACAACAATTATCTACATGCTCAAAACTGAGCTTTATTTACATTAGTATCTAACCTATTCTAAACATTGAGTATTTACATATTCATATGATACAAAAGTGCCAATGCAACCAGCTGAGTAATTTCAAGAAGAAGTAGTAACTCTGGCTACTTGTCAGAGGTATCCATAGAACATATTGAAGGTTAACCTTCAATGTCGAGGCTATCACAGAAGGTGACAACTTTTCATGTCTCTGGCTTTTACAAAGGATCATTGTTTGATAATTTGAGCCAATTGGGATCTCCACACACTCTTCCATAGGATCAACAAAGAAAAGATGAAAGATCTCTTCTTTTCGGTCCTCCATGTCTGATAGATCGTCTGCTTCCAAGGCTTCAGCTTTGAGGAGTATCTCTTCAGCACGTAGCTTGGAAGTATCGTCATATTTAACCTGCACAATAGCAAACAGTGAAACATTTTCTTTCTTTAAACATATGCTTGCTTCTGATACAAATTCAGGCTCTTTATATGACAAAATAATATTAGTGAAGAGAGAAGTTTCTTCTGGAGAAGATGATATATCCACAGCAGGATAGTCTTCTATTTGTTTTTCTCCCTCATATTCATCATCCTCTGAACTGGAGGACTCATCATATTTGACAGTGTTGTCCTCTGGTGGCCCTGGTATGCTTGTATTCAGTGGATTAATTTGTATGAAGAGGTTATTATATTCTCAAGCAGGGGAGTATTTAAAGGTTTCCTCTTTTTCAAGAGAAAGCTCCTTTTGCTCAAAAATTTCTTTATTGCTCTTCTCTTCACCTTCTGAGTTGAAAGGCTGCTGATTTCCAATTATGTGAAAGACATTAGTGATGGATTGAAATGGATTTTTTTGGCTTTCAAGCTGGTGATGGTAAAAATGATAACACCAATCAAACGTTGGTTGCCCTGCATGATTAGTTTTTTCTTGGAACTCATCATCATCATCATCAGACTGATCGAAATTCAGAAAATCATCTGAATAAACAATTTTGTCAGTCGAACATATTGGGTCATCAGTTTGCTTTTCTTCTAACTGATCTACAAGATAAATTTCTAAATCTATACAACAAAGTTCTTTATGTGAATGGGCAAGAGTGTTTGTTTCGCAAAAAATTTCAGAGACTGACTGTTTATAAATAGTCTGATCTATCTCTTTTTCGGTCAGAGGGAAGGATGTTTCTATGTTCCTTTGAACAGGAGTACAGCAGTTCTTTGTTTCTTGCGAAGACTGATTTTGAGGCTGGGTGTCTTTTTGAGCCTCGACTATAAGGGATGATGAATCATTATCTAAGTTTTCAGGAAAATCTTGAGGAATGTTCTTTATTTCTTGTTTGTTTTCTTCCTCAAGTGATTCATCTATGTTCTTAAAATTTTTCAGTAGGAGATTAAACTCATGAATGGCTGTTAAAAGATCTTCGGGATGCATATCTTCCCAAGCTTCCTCATTATCTATAATGTGTTGGGTGATGTTTTGCGATGGATCATAATATATTGCACCCAATGATAATGATGTAGCGTTTTCTTTATAGTTCTCATAGAACGTATATTCAAGATCTCTTAAAGAAAACAAACTACAAGATCTTAAGCATTCATACCAATCCCTAGCTTTTCCTTCTAATGTTAACATGAACATTTTCATTAGGCAGTCTTCATGCCATTCAACTTTCAACCTCCATACAGGTATATGAAATTTGATGAGATGTAATAGAGGGTCATCAAACTTTTCACCTTGGAAAACAGGCAGGTTGTCATCCCAATTTTCCCGGGGCATCTTATGTGGAAACCCAGGGATATGATCTCTACTCATTGGGGCATATCTTCGTTGTATTCTCGGAATCATGTTTGTAAATCAGAAAAGAGGTCACTGTGTCCGGTCAATCAGTTCAAGGTCTTCTACCAGTGGAGTCATTTGGTCTTCTGGGAGTTTCAGAGTGTGGAGTCGCCAGGTGGAAAATTTTTTGCTCCTAAGGAGGTAAAACGTTTTATGGTTCCACCACCATATGATTCTTGTAGAGCTGTAAGATTCTCAGGAACTGAATTAGCTCTCAAGGGTGATCTGAAAACAGTTGAAGATTTAATCTTAGGAGACTTCCTAAGGATGCTTTCTAGGTTATCAACTATCTCAGGTGGATCAGGGTCAGGATGGGCTCTAGTGTGAATCTTTTTAGAAGCCACTATGCTGCGTTTTTTAGACCCAAATAAACAAGAAAAGTTCAACCAGATATGACAATCTTTGAAAGGTCAACTAAACTTTTTACACAAATCTTAATCCTACAGTCCTCTAACTGGATTAGGAAACTGTATAATGGTAAGGGTTCTTTCCAGTGGAGTTTTTAAGGTCTGCTCAGGATTATGGAGTCGCCAGGTGGAAACTTTTTAGCTCCTAAGGAGGTAAAAGGTTTTATGGTCCACCACCATGTTTATTATGAAGCCAAACTTGAAATATTTTGGGTTTTTCTGAGTTTATTTTTTTTTTATAGGTTAAGAGAGTGTTCTAAGTCTGATTTTGCACTTAGCTAAGGTGTTCAAACAAACAGAGTTGCTCTTATGGCTTGGTAACTGGTTCCTTCAAGGTTTGATAAGGATTTAAAGGAATCCTAAGGGTTACTTAGTTTGTCACTGATTCAAAAGAGTCCTATCATGATTGCCATTATGTTAGGCAGTGCTTGAAGAAATTTACTTATGTTATACTGGACCTAAAGTCGAAGGAAAGGTTTCGCAAACCTCTAATTCTCAGCAGGTCCCACCGTGATCGCCATTATGTTGGTATCCCGTGTTTTGACAGTTTGGAAAATCAAAAGACAAGGCAACATCAGAACCAATCTTTAGAGTTCCAGGATCTAGTCCTCCTTTTCTTAGAGAGGGATCTCTCAAATATTTGTTTGCAAAGGTTTATCTTGTTTGCTTTGGTTATGGATTTTAGACTAGTTATTACGTGTAGATGTTTGTTTGGTTGGGTTGAGTTGATACAGCAGAATATGAAAGGTCTAGGAAAGATAGACAGAAAGAGGAAATATCCGGTTCATTGGGAAATGGAGTCAAAATAAGATCATGACAAACTCTTCAAGGGATATGGGATATCAAAGGGAAAATCTAACTTGGCCACAGGATCCTTTGTTTTGGAATGAGATGGACATTAATGATTTGGAAAAAGAAATTTAATTCTCAACAAAGGGAACTTGAGAAACGTGACTTATCAATAAAGAGATATTTGATAGACAGGGCTAACCATAAATTCTACAAACATTCTTTAAGCAAATAATGATTTCAAGACAACTTCTAAAATGAAATCTAAGATTCAGGGAACACCCTATTTCCTCAAAGATCTTATTTTAAAGGATTTAGAAAACATAAAAGATTCATAGATAGTTGCATTCATAGAAGAGGGAACACCTAAATAACATCTGTGTTTGCAACTATAAAGACCTTCGAAACAACTGTTTAAGTAGGGGCAAAGGGTAAGATCAAAACCGACCTCTTTGGTTAACTTAAGACAATGGTACTTCAAAGGGAGATTTCGATAATGGCTTTCAAGTGATGGTAGACAAGCAGGGAGAACCATAACATGCTGAAACCAACGATTTGAGCTATTAAGGAAATAAATGAGCATGAAGACTAAAGAGAAGTTTTAAAGCCTCTAAAATACTTCAGCAGAAGAAAACATAAAACAGTGAAGGGTGAACAGGTCTAAGGTGCTTCCAGGAGTCATTTCTTAGCCTAAAAATTTCAGCCTACTGTAGTAAGAAATTATGGAACATAATGAAAACAAGGGAAAAAAAATTTAACAGTTCAGAGCACTTCACCAACAGCCAAGCTCATGGATCCAATGATAGAGCCTTCTCAGGAACAGACATGCAACGGCATCATCAAGACATCCAAGCCTCCAAATTATTTTCAACTTCAACAGACTTGTATATTTATTTCAGAGAGTTTCAATATTACAACTTGTGATCAAACAGCAACCAACCTTCTCATCTTATGCAGAAGTACTTATAGGAAGATGAGGAGGTGAGAACTAACAAAAACATCTCGTGAACCATTAATACAGATTAAATGACTTCTCGGTCTCTTGAGGGGTTCGATGGAGAAGTGTACAGGTGGATCACTGTATTAATGTTTTACAATTAATATCAAAGCTTAGTGGGAGCTTTATTTGAATTTGAGGCTCTATGTTCTGTCCGGAGCAACTCTGCAGCTATTTTCTATTACACTCCTTTGGCAGAATTAACTTCTTGGCAGCGCTGGAGGCAGATATTTCCTGAATCAATAACTTCGGCCTCTGTTTGAAAGGTTTGAGGCAACAGGTGGCTCTTTGTAGTAGCTGAGGAATCAATTCGCCTCAGTTGAAGCAGTGGAAAACCTTTCTGTCATCAAAACATTTATGATTTTCTTAAATAGTGTTTTGAGTCGGGGATTAGGCTTTTCATAACTGTCTTAGCAATAATCCCCGTAATACTATCTTCAATCTTCTTCTGCTGTGCTTTATTCTAAAAAATGATACTCTTTAACTGTTCTTTCGAATAAAAAAGTGTCTTGTCGATGTGCAGGGCCGCGCTGGGCTTTTCGGCATCAATTCTCATGAAACATTGACAAATCATTGAATCCAACCGTGTGAATGGTTCCTTTTAACAGCTCGAAGGCGCAGGAAACATCTTTCCCAACCCTTCGGCTTTCTTTCATTATACAATGGAAAACCATTAAAACACCTGCAAAACACAAAAATAGTTAAGAAATCCTGTGGAAATAGGTTTAAACTGCTTCAGATGGCAGGGGAGGAGCGAAGCCGTCGGATGAAGACAACCAATGGTGGAGATCTGCATAGAAAAGCAAAAAGTATAGCAGGAGAAGAATAAGGAGGAGTAGTTTTGGACCGTCCGATCTGGACACGTGGACGGTCCAGATTCAATTGAAGGATCGCAATTGAAACTGTGGGCCTAATCGAAATCGAAACTGCGGGCCTAATCGCAATCAAAACTGCGGGCCTGATCGCAATCGAAACTGCGGGCCTGGTCTTTTCGATCAACCCATTGAAATTTTCCCGATTACGATTGCGCGATCGGTCTTTTTAATCTAACCATTTTATATTTAACACGTGACTTCAAGCTTTTAAGTTGAAACTTTGGATAAGTGGGTTCTTGGGTTTTATAAAGGAAAAAGCAGAACAGTAATGAAAATTTACAATGTTTTTAAGCGCCGGAGGCGGGCTTACTGGATATATAAAATAAACGATGCGATCGGGTTTTAAGCAGCAAGGCTAATCGCAATCGAAACTTTTGGAGTATGGCAAAGACTTGCGTCTTCGATTCTTTTCGATGCGATTAGCACTTTATCGTATTAGCAAGTGGTTCCAGACCCAAATCGTATGGTGGGGAAGTGGTTTAGGGCTTAGCCCAAGGGGCTTAGGTCCATAGCAACGAAACTTTGTTTTTTATAAAAAATTTCAAGGTTTTAAATGGATTTGGGGGTTTCGGCACAACTCAAAAAGAGGTTTTAAACCATGTCAGGAGGATTCTCATGAATGGAAGGAGAAACTTATGAAAAAGTAGGGAAATAATATGGAGAAAAGGGGGAGTAAATGAAGGTTAGTTATGAGTGGGAGAAAAGGGGAAAAATGATGGTTTCTTCAGCAGTTTGTTATACGAAATCAGCAGAATTTTCAGAGTATAAAAGGGACAGTAAATGAGGATTTTGGACAGAGGCATGAGGCCTACAAGGAGTCTTCAAGAGCCAACAATTTTTAGTGATAAAATTTGTTCCTTGGAGGCTCAAAAAAGATCTTAGCCACCTTTTGGTATAACAAAATATTATAGGTGGCTAACAGTATGTATAAATACATGTTTTTAAGCAAAGGGTTAAAACCAAAATGAAATACCCAAATATGTTCACAACCATGTTGATAAAGTAATATGTGGTCTCGTGATCATAGATCCAATCCTCATATGTAGATTAAGTGTAAAAGACATTAATTCAATCAAACCTAAAGAGACTTAAAACACAAGGGTATGTATAAATACATGTTTTTAAACAAAGGGTTTTAAAACCAAAGTGAAATACCCAAATATGTTCACAAACATGTTGATAAAGTAATATATGGTCTCGTGATCATAGGTCCAATCCTCATAGGTAGATTAAGTGTAAAAGACATTAATTAAATCAAACCTTTTTATTCTATAAAATGAATAAAATGGTTAGAGAAGATTTTAATATTAATATATATAGTGTAAAGAGCATCATTAAGGTATACCACCATGATAAAAGTACCAAGGACACTCATGTGAACATATAAACACACATACACACGTTAAAATGGAAAAAAGTCCTTGATATGGATAACAATGTGTACTTTGGGAATTACACACACACACACACACACACACATATTAAGTGTAAAAACAGAATTATGAATATGTGCACTTAGTTAGAAACAAGGTATAGTACTAGAAGGAAGACCATTTATTCAAATGTCATAAATAGAAAACTGGAGTATACAATTTGAGCATTGCAAAATATTACAAAGTAATTTTTAAAGATAACTTACCATTGTATAAATAGAGGGGTATGGAAGGTATTAGTCATACTTATATCATTTAATTTAATTTTTATTTTTTTGTGTCTTTAATGATGTTTATTACATTTCTTTACCAACCATCCACTAACAATCATGAAATAAATATGTGGTGAAACTATCTAGTACTAGGGTTTAATTGATTCCATATCTTTAACCATTTGAGTGACCACCTCACTAGAGATGGGTTGCATAATTATGTTGAGGAGAGATCATCCAATGGATTGAGCTCTTTATAGATTGTATTTTTTCTTGTTAGTTTTCTTGGGGAATAATTAACCATTATATAAAGTGATTCTTCATATTTTTCTCAATATATTCATTCTTCTCAGGTCTTTTCCCAGAGATTGATGTAAGAAAGAGAATTGAATTTTGATTACTTTTGTTTATGAAGGAATTATGAAAATATCTAATATTTTTGTCACCTAATTTTAATTAGAGATTTTGTTTTTTTGTACATGATTTCTTCTTTCTTTTACTTGATGTCACTCTCTTTTTGGAGGTATGTTTCATGGGATGCAAGTTCTTCTAATATACCTTTTTTAATGACAACCACTCGCAATGTTTCCATTTATTTTTCCAAATTAATTTTATCATAAAAAATATTTCCAAATATATCATCATAATGTGTTTTAATTTTTTTCTTGACACTTCCTTACACCATGTTTATATGTTTTGTAAGAATTTGGGGTTATTATGCCAAAATTTCTCAAATCTAAAGATTTTGGTTGATATGTAAGAAAACTTTCCCATGTAAGACATATTGGCTAATGATATAATATAGAGAAAGGTAGAATATCTATGGATATAGAAATATTTTTCTAGATGAGAGACCCTTAAACTAGAAACCTATCCAATGTAAATGTAACCTAACATGCTCCTCCTCTCCAATTATTCTAACTATGACATACATTTATTGTTTAGATGTCTAGTAAGTGCACTTTGTATATGGTTTCCTTGAAAGGAATATTGTTATCATCTCAATGACATTGACCACCCTTCTTCTCTTGTAGGGATGTGATCATATGAGAGTCCCCTATTAGAATATAGTGTTTCCTTTATAAAGATATTCCCAAGGTTTGAATATAATTTTAAAAATGGTTTTTTAGGATGGGGTTAGCTATAGAATAGGAACTAGTGATGTGTCCTTAATATTGAGATCTAATCACCATGCAACTAACTAATATGAATATGGTAGTGTCCATCATATCCTCAAGAATAATTTTCCTTGCGTCCAAGATGATCACTAATCACAATATCACTCTATCTACATCCATTACTAATACCTCATTTCCTTTCATATCAACCATGATTAAAAATATTTTTTGGTCACATTTTTTTCCTACAAAATAAATATTATGGGTTGCTCCTTTTATATTATTTTCCTTAACAAGTGTAGTTTTCTATGAGTATTTAGTCCCCTTACGTTCTAGAAGAATAATTCATTTTAAAATTTTATTTAAGAGGAAAATTACTACTCTAGAAGCCCTTTAGGTTGGCCTAAGTCAAATAGAAGAGCCCCTTATTCTTCCTTCTTCTATTTTTCTATTTTCCTTCCTTCTTTATTTTCTAGTAATATTTTCTTTTTGAATTTTAAGAGGACTATTTTAGATACCTGGCCCACTTGTTGAGAATTCGATTTGGGGTGTATTCCGAAGATTTATTTTGACTTTCATTAAATTTTTTTTAGGATATATTAGATTTGTATTTCTAGAATATTAATAAGATGTTTCTCTCTGTGCATAGCTATTAAGGTTGAGAGCCCAATTTCCAAACATTCTAAGTCCAATATCCTAATGAAAATTTTCCTCCTTTGAGTCTTAAATGTTAAATTCTTTATACTCATTTATTTAACGATTGTGCTTTATTCCTTTATTGTGAAATTGAACTCTTATCTATATATCTTCCTTGGCCTTGGACATTCCTCTAGAGTGTTTTTTTTGTTTTTCACCCCATTTCCTTTCAAAGGTTCCATTTTTTTCATTACAATCTCCTCTACTAAAGTTGTGATTTGAAGGTTGTTGGAATGTTTTCCTCTATATGAAGAGGTGGAATTAACAATAGATTTATATTTTTTGGTAAATCTAGTGCAACCCCACTAATAGTCGCCTCTTTATATTTATTTGAGGTAGCTTATTATTTTCATGGGTATCCTATGAATAGTTGTCTATATTCATGGACTTTTCGACACTTGAATGGAATGCATTCATATTCCAATAATATGGATCCATTTAGAATCCTAGAAATTTATGTTTTTCGATTTTGGTAGGGCTCTTAAGACATTCATATAAACTATATCCTAGTATAGGAGGTTGATTTTCCATATTTGGAACCCATAAATATTTTGAAAAAGGATTCAAGGATGTTTCCTATTCCTTCCAATATTTATTTCTCCCAAAACTCGAGAAGAAGATAGCACACGAAAGTCTAGGCCAATGCTTCTATGAAATTTTCCTTCTTTTGAGAAAGTATTACTCTATAATAGCATAGATGAACTCACATTGAATTGAGGAAGTAGAGACCTTCTTCCAATATTTTTTTCCCTGTCCTTAACAAAGGACAAATAGTTGTGATGACTATCTTAGATCCTAGTTTTAGGTATATCTATCCTTTGGGTTTCCACCTAGATTGAACCTAGGCTAGTAGATATTTCTCTAAAATCCAAGAACCCATAAAATTTTCTACGACTACATAATTTATGATATATTAGATAGATAGAAAAATGTTATGAGATGTGACTTAATACCTTGGATTTTCTTTGCTTTTATTTAGGCATCTATTCTATAACCTATTTTCCTAATGTTTCTTATGTCGTTTCTTTCTAATAGAGGCATCCTTCTCCATTGGGTCTTTTCCTACCCTGTTCCATTCCACATTTCAAATCTAAATATAATTGAATTCACTTCCCTTATGACCATATATTTAAAGGATTCGCCAATAGATTTTCATGTAAATACCCATTCGAATTGAACATGATCAATTTTGTTATCACCTATGTTGAAATTCTCATTTACCACCCTATCACCAAATCCTAAGCCCTTCAATACCTATTATCTCTCCAAATCTAGGTCATTTATTCAATAACGTCTTATCTAACATTCTTCCATTAATTTGTGTTTTCTTCTTAGAAAACACATATATGTTAATATTTATGAAATTTTTTGATATTAACATGCACAATAAAAGTTATGTTTAAGCTTCAATAGTTAATTTATGTGAAATAAATGTTTATTTTCTAACCATTAATGTATGGCATAGTTTAAGTAGGTGACCTTTTGGAAATTTTATGTTCTAAGAATTAATCTATGGCATAGTTTAAACTTGTGAATTTTTAGCTTTTACTTCAAAATCTAGCAACACAATTTTTGGTGAAGTCTTAGTATTTTTTTATTTTTTTTTGTAAATATAAACCTTCATATTTCGTTTCAAAAATAGAGAATACATGAGAAGTGTTGTCTCAAAAAAATGGCCAAACAGATAAACTCATGAACTAGACCTAAAAAATACCTACGTCATTTACTGTTACGATCTCGATTTTACATAGTAGTCAAGCGTCGATATTCCTTACAAGACTGAAAATATTTAACACAAAAGAGAATACAAACCAATAATCATCACTCCACATAAAATACATAATCAAACCAAAATTCCAACCTTTAGATGCCAACTCGATTAATAGAGGAACCCCACAAAGAAGTATCACCCAAATCTACAGGAAACAAGCATCATATATCATATTTTCCACAACCCAAACGATACTCAAGAGCGCATCCACAAAAAATAACAAAACATGACTTTTTCCATAAAAGCATGAACAATTTTCCAACCCATTTCAATTTTATGCTTCAAAAATATGCCAACAACATGACCACATTAGCATTAAAAACTACACCATGATGTCGTAAAAAAAAAATGAAACCACCATTGCCACAATGGATGAGAGTGCATATCACAAGCTAATACCGCAGTAGACCATCCAAAAGATCCTAGAACAAAGTATCACTGCCAAAATGAAAAACAAAGATACATATCATCACCATACTAATCATTATCTAAAGAGATCATTATTGGGGTTTGAATGATGGCAGTCGGAGGATCAATGAGACCTCTCAAACCAAAATCAATCGCAATATAATTCTCCACCCTTGCCAAACAATATTCAATGTTATCCAAACAAAAATGCACATTATGAAGCATCCTTTTGACATCCTCTAATGACGAGAAAAATTGTCCTGGAAATGGAAAAGGAGATAGAGGAAGGTTGTTGTTTGTTGGTTTAAAGGAAAAGAAATCATGATGTGCAACCTTCTCTTCCGAAATCTACCAATATTTGGGAGTCATTTAGCTTCTTCTCCCACCAATTCAGATTCAGAACAATAGGGGTAATCCCTTGTATCCTTTCTCTCCAAAGCCAATATCTCCTTCTACACCTCAAGAGAAACATTACCAAAACCAGTAGCCACCAAATCATAATAAAAAGGCAACACCCTTTTAAAACCAATATTTCCTTTGCCACCACCACATAGACTGCTCACTCTCTGTCTTGGGGCCATGAGCAAAGCCACAGATAAACAATTAGGGCATCCACTAGAAATAACTCTACTAATAAAGGAACACAGATGATGATGAAGGGGGCCCTGAATTCCCTATCTATAAACTATAAGTTCATCAAGGTAATACCACTCCACATGCCCAAAGCCTAAAATATTATCAAGCTCTCCACACTGCAACAAAACATAACAACCTAAAATTTTCTTTGCAAAAAAAACTATAGAACAAGAACTGAGAGTCTTGGAACCAAGACACAGACCTAGTGACGACTAAAAAAATAGAGAAAAACCCACACAACTCTTCAAATGCAATTGACTCAGGAATTGAAACACCAAATTGATAGACTATAACACCCCCCTTCCAAGAAACCAATAACTAGTAGCCCAAATAACCTGAATTAGCCACTACAATAAAGCATAAATCACTATCTGCAAACAATAATAGAGAAATTGAAAAACTAAACACCCAAGAAGTCTTAGTATTCACTTATTTAAATTGCATTTTTGAGTAAAAATAGATTCAGTGCTATTGAAAATTCCTAAAGGACTAGGATTATGCAAACACATTAACTTACAATTATCATTTTCTCCACTAATTATGGAATGAAAAATATTTATACAAAATGTCCAAAAATTCTTACCACTCCTAAGAGGTTACAAGTTCAAAACTAGAGGGGATAGAGTATATATGCCTTCCTAGACGTAGCAGTCAAATTGATACGAATAAGTAGGTCCCTTGTCCCACAAACAAGAAAATGTCATACACCAATTTGGTGTCTTAACCCCGACATTAAAATTAGATAATAATAATAATAATGATAAATGTGACTTATTTAGAAGTTAAATTCTCAAAACTTTGAAATTTTAAAAACTAAAAAAAATATAAATTTTCTAAATTCTCTAGCTTATCGATGTCATAACTATTTTGATTGCTATCCTTAAACTATAGGGTTATGAGGTTGAAAATATTATTTACTGCATCATGTTCCTGGGAAATGATGATCCGACACAGTTTTCCAATTTGACATCATCCTTGCCCACGGAAATGTAGGCAAGTGGTCAAATTGTTGTATACATTATCAATGTCCATCATCAATGCATTGAAATTAAATGCTATTTCATTGTGCATTTTGGTAGCCACATACATGAACAAACTGATTGTAAAATTCAATAAGTACCCAATGCTAGCTGTCATCAACCCTGATACATGAATCAATGTAGGATTTCAGAGGACTTGTCAAACGTTGTGTTATTTTATAAAATAAATTAGAAATTAGCGAGCCGACCCCAGCTGTTATCAACCAGTGATGTATGAAATAATTAATGGGTTACTGGTCAAATGTTTTGTTTGTGTAATTACATAAGTTATCATTTCTATCATTGCGTACCAAATAAAAAAAGTAGTCTGATGCTGTTTATATATGAGGTAAAGTAGCTCTTATTTCTAGAAATAGTAGAAGAAAAATATATAATCGGATTTTGCGGTGATAAAGTCAGATTTAGGGTGACATATGATGAACCAAACACAAAATTTTAGAAACAAAGTGCGTAAAAGTAGCTATGATTAACACAATACAAAATAAATAAACAAATCGCTCATTCAAATTATATATTCAGAATTACAACAATGATTTTTGTGCACGTGATGGCCTGTAATTCTATGGTGGCCTGTAATTCTGAGCTGAGCGATCAGCAGGCTTTTGAGAAGGTGAGAAGCAAGAGGCTGAAATCAATTAAAAAAAAAGGGAAAAGGAGGCCGCTCTGCTCTTGTCAGTTCTGTGGAAGACATTATAGTTGATGCAGCGTCTGCTTTATCAAACATAATTTATATATACAAATGTCGTTATTCAGGCTGTTTGGCCGTCGTACAATATCCCATAATGGGATTTCGTTGCACATTAATATTCTGCTATTCCCCACTGGTATTATTTTATTTTATTTGTTCGGTGGATGTGTTCCTGCTTCAACTTTGACTACTCTCGCATTCAATCATTCAGCGGCATCCCTCCCTGCAATAGAATCCATTGGGACGCCTTTCAAACTGTTTCGCTTTCATCTTTACAACTAAAACTACAAATATCTGAATGCACGTGATTGACTGTCACGTGAAAATGACAATACGATGGAATGTTCTATGGAGTCCCAGGGCTCTAGGTTTTTATATAAAAGATTAAAACTAGCAATTGCACTGGGAGGTGCAAGGAAACGCCGAAAGGAGTTGTGTTATCAATAAAAGAAAAATGAGCTTGATATTTGTTGAGCAAACATTATTTGAATTCGCATTAGTGACGCTCATCATTAACGTATTTGAGTAAAAAGATACAGGAATGGTTGTCATTCAATCTGCGCTTGAAAGCCTAAAGTTCCAGTGATCAAACAGATATGCCATGTGAAAATAGTTAAGTGAGGTAGTCACGCACAATCAGCAGAGCCTTAACGAAGCCGCTACCTGCTTTGAGGCAGCTGTATTCGTGAAGGGTGGGGTGTTTCCAGACACGAATGCTATTGCTGTCTGAGCCACTGTAAAGCAGGCCGTCGCGAGACGTAGCGAGTGTGGATACGTGGCCGTCTTGTCTCACCAATGTAGCGATGCATCCGTAGGATCTGCCGTCCAACAAGGGCGTCAATAACGGGGAATGCAGAGGAGACAATAATGTCCATGGGGAAGGACACGCGGACGCGTTGGTCCCCAGCGACATGACGTAGTAGGGTGAAGCATGACTTAATCTCGCTGGGGAAACGGTGCCTGCTAATAGAAAGCTGTGCCTGGACTTCATACCTGAGCTGGTGTTCGGGCCCAAACTCTCGTCTGATGAATGATTGTTAGTTGAAATCAAGGTGAGATCTGATTGCAGAAAACTCCTGAGCGTGGTTTTGGTGGCTTTTGGAGGATCTTCCATCTTCGCTGAAAATCTCCCGGCGCGCTTAGATCCTTCCGCGATTCCAATATTGGTCGTCTCAATTATCGAAGCTGCAAACAGATAGCCTCTGTTCTGGACTCGCTGTTTCGCCTGCACCGCCTGTACTCGCTGCAGGGTTATTAGTAAAGTTAGAGGACAAAGTTGGTGGACGAACCCAGTGGTTACATGTGTCAATTTTTCACTGGACAAAAGTGTCAATTTTTCATTGGACAAAAGGGTGATGGGATAAACTTTTTGATTAGGTGAGGTGAAAAGTGTTTGCTCACCCACTCCAAAAAATAATGCTTCAAATATCTGAATGCACTTGATTAACTCTCGTGTGAAAATGACAATACTATGGAATGTTCTATGGAGTCCTAGGGCTCTAGGTTTTTATATAAAAGATTAAAACCAGCAATTGCTCCATCACCATATGTTGCAAAGGAAACCTCGTGAAATTCTCAAGTAAGAGATCCAATAGTTGCTAGGATTGGAAAGCTAGTAAGTTCTTCTCTGATCTCTCCTAAAATCTTATAATAGTTGAAGTTGAAATATGACAAATATTAATCTTTTCATTATTTTTAAGATTCTTAAAGAGATGAATAGTTGTTAAGGCTCGCAAGTTAGTAAATTCTTCTCTGATCTCCCCGAAATCTTATAATAGTTGAAGTTGAAATATGACAAATATTAACCTTTTCATTATTTTAAGATTCTTAAAGAAATCCAATAGTTACTAAGACTGCAAGCTAGTAAGTTCTTCTCCAATCTCTCATGAAATCCGATAATAGTTGAAGTTGAAATATGACAAATATTAACTAGTGTTCTTCTCCGATCTCCCGAAATCCGATAATAGTTGAAGTTGAAATATAACAAATATTAACCTTTTCATTATTTTCGCCGCAAAGATAGGACTAATCTCAAAGTAGTAAGCATATCTTAATTTCCAAATCTACCCAAAAAGGCAATGCTAAAACCAATAATGAAAAAACATTTGACAAGTTAATCTCCTCCATAAAATAGATTCTGATATGTAATCCACTCAACTACAATTAAGTTTTCAGACAGCCCAGGATTTTGATCTCTAACAAATTTCACTCAGTTTCAGATGATGCCATGGCACGAGCTCTACCAATGAAGTCATGTAGCTCATTCTTGCTCTCCCGTTACCTATAAAATGGATTTATCCTCCATCCTAATTGGCATGGCATGCCCCACCATGATTTGCTTGATGAAAGGCTGCCAACTTTAGTCATTGTCATTATTCAGCTCCCAGTTTCTTAACCATTAGTTCAGATTATCATATTTTGAAAAATATTTGAAACTCAAGTTTCCTAATTTTCAATGTACTTAGCTATTAGCAAAAGAATCTGTCTGCTAGAACTCCGCAATTACACTTCACAATCTTTTGTAATATTTTTGTGAGACTTTTAATCCTATTATGTTTCATTTAGGATGGCTCAGCTGTCTTCAGTTATTAAAGAATTTCTCAATGTTCGTTGCCTAGATGAGATAATATTCTCGGACATCAAGCATTTGTATCAGTTCATTTAGTCCCCGTTATTGAATAATTGGAAAAGCATTGCTAGGCAGGACGTTCGTATGAGATTGGCCAGCAGTGATCACTCCCCAAATGTTTTCACAGGAAAAATTATTTGATAGGAACATAACCATAAATAACAGCGAAAAGGATTTCTACATGATAATGATCATCAATAGAACCAAAAATATAAACGAATCTCTAAAGTAAATGAGGTGACAATCAGAAAAGTAAATAAAAAAATGAACCACCATAACAGACATTTCAAGTGTGCAATTACCAGAAAGAAATTAAAGCACCCCAATTATCTGGTTAGACAAGACAAATACCATCAAGATGGTTTTCCAGCGATCCCAATGGCATATACTCGTATACCAAAAGCCTCTAATCCCCATCAGTGCAATATCCAATAAGGTTAACAAGATATGGGTGATGAAGAGACTCAACGTCAAAACCTCAACAAGGAACTCCATGTTTCCCTGCAATCCATTCCTGTCGAGTTGTTTGACAGCCACAATCTAAATACAGTAAACAATAACCTCCATGTCAAAATATGATTTTCAATTTTCTGGTTATTTTTAACATCTAGAAAGGAATTGATCTCTTAAAATCCTTGCCAAGTTAACAATTTCTACCAACAAAGAAATGGATCTAGAAATCACCTGCCAAAGCCTCCTTCACCCAACAGACACTCAGGCCGAAAATTATTCGTCGCTGCAGCGAATTCTCGAAAAATGAATTTTTGCGCAGCAATATGCAGTTCCCCCATCTTCAGAGGTTCATATTTCTTGTTCTCATGGGACGACTTTGATCTCAATCTATCTGTATCATCACTCAACAAAAACATGAACAGTAAACAACCAGGTTCTAAAGCTTCCCAGGAATCAAAACACTCCAAATTTTCTCAACCAAAACAAAAGAAACAATAGTAATCTCAAGCTTACAAATTTGTTAAAGCATTAGCAAAACAAAGATACTGATGAACTCTGTTACAATAACGATGTGCAGAGTGTCTACGCTTTTTGTATGTCAGATTGTAAAACCGGTCAGATTATAAGAGAGCGAGCGAGGATGATGACTACGCAACTCCCTGACAACTACCTGGAAATTGCTACCATTCAAATCCATGGTTGATGACGATTAAATCATTTAACAAAAGATCAAAGGGCTCATATTATGACACAAGGACACCCAGGAGGGTTGTTTTCAAATAAAGACGCCTATGGCATAAAAATAAGGTGCTTTGCTTTTCCTCTTAAAACATCGTGTCTATTGTAATGTTAATACTAGCAATTGTACCATATGTTGCAAAGGAAATGTTGTAAGGTTGTGGTATAGGAAAGAATAACATATAAGAAAGAAGAGGTAGTAGGAACTTTCTCGGCTCAAGGTTGTGGTATTGGAAAGAATAACATATAGGAAAGAAGAGGTAGTAGGAACTTTCTCAGCTCAAGGTTGTGGTATAGGAAA
>CM076580.1:304154323-304313490 GCA_034641835.2 Pinus albicaulis | reverse complement strand
TGTTTTTTGAAAGCAAATTAGTTATGTTTACTCTTCACTGTCTTAATGGTTTCTTCTGCAAGGTTTGATTGGAGGATTTTGAATTTCCCTCCAGTTCCATCTAGCTTTTTATTTTAGAAATAATTCAATAGAGTATAACCAGTAGTTTCTCCTTTGGTAAGTCCATGTTCCTTTGAGTACGACTTGAGAGGTTGTTTTGAGGAATGATTTCAATAGAGTGAAACCAGGAAATTTAGTGGTGATTCCATGCTCCTTTAAGTACAACTTGAGAATTGTTTCTGAAAATTATTTAAAGTATGCTTAGTAGAGTCTAAACCAGGGAAGTCTATGGTGCACCCTGTCCTCTGGTCTGCCTTTAAAAATTTGCTTTGAATATCCTTAGAGAGTTAGTCAAAAGCAGATTAGATTATTTATGTTTGATTTTAGGCTACTCTTAATGTTATCTTATATGTTTTCTTTATTTGAAAGTAGTCTTTGATTGCAGGATTGTTTTCTGAAAGGTTTTCTTATTAAAAATCTGTCCAAAGAAGTCTATGGTTTGCCTTATCCTTTGGCTTGCTTCAAAACAATTACCTTGAAATATTTCTCCTATTTAAATTACATGATAAATAATTCTTAATTGCTCTTTGTCCTACTTTTCATTCTTATCTTTAATGGTCACCTCATTATCCCAAAAAGATTTGAAGATCCATTAGCCAAGTTAGATTTTCCCTATGATACTCCCCGATCCTTTAATGAACTTATCATAACTTCCATTTGACTCCATTGCCCAATGATTTAGAGATTTCCTCATTTTATCTATGCTTTTTTTATCATTATGTCCAACCAGAACAATCAAACAAACCTTTTACTTAATAACTAGCCTAAAATCAACCCTTAAAAGAAAACAAGCACACATACCTTGCAAAACAACCTGAGAGATCCCTCTCTGAGTCTAGGAAGGTTAGGTCTTAGAACTCTAAATATTGGTTCCATGTTGCCTTGTCATTTGGTATGCCAATCTACCAAATCATAGGACTACAACATTCTGGCGATCACAGTGGGACCTTCTGAGTCAGTGATAAAATAAATACTCCTTAGGACTCCAAAAACCATAAGAACCACATAAAAAACTCATTAAACCCAAAAAACATTCTTATATTGGTTTTATCACTCATTTGGTGGTGGACCATAACTCATTTTACCTTCAAAAAACCTAAAAAATTCCACCTGGCGACTCCGCTAGCCCCATTAGGGCTATTTATCAACTAGTTCTTTTAGATTCCCTTAAGATTATATCAAATTATTCCTAAAGAAGTTTGGAGGCCTAGTCCCATATTTTAGAAAGGTACTAAACACCAAGGGAGGTCAAAACATTTGAAAAACAGTCCTTAGAGTTTTCAACCTCTCTACATTTTGAACTTAAAATATGGCTTCACATAGGATCAATGCCAGATCTCATCCAGACCCTAATCCTCCTCCAATATTTGATGATCCAAAAAAGATTTTGTGGCAAACTTCTAAAACTGGAAATTTGACTACTAATAGGACTATCCAAAGAACAAGATCTGTCCCTGAAAATCTTACAGTCTTGAAAGATCCTCACTTTGACTTATCTCATACAAAGAACCTATTTATAATAAATTCACATAGGGATATTAACCAATCTAACCTTGAGCCCACATATTTTCAGCAGAACTTTAGTAGAGAAGCATATCCTTCCACTCCTCCTGATTTTCATCTTCTCCACCACTTTAGTTCTTTTCATAGCAAATCAGCTCATAATTAGCTTGTTGACCCAAGTACTTCCACCACTCCCATCCACACATACACTATTCAAAACACTCCTTTTCATCCCACTTTCCCTTTCACAAATCCACCCCTTGTAAATCCCCCACTTTCTCCCACCATGGCAGCATGGTATTCCCTATTAGTGTTACCACAACCTTTGGTTCCTTTACCAAATGATTATCAATCTAGAATTCCCCATTTCACTGGAAATGAATCTACCACTTCCCAATAGCATGTAGATAAAATGGATGATGCCTTTGATTACATGGAAATATAAGAAGAGACCATTAAGATGAGAATATTTTCCCAAAGTTCAGGATGAGAAGCCAAGAAATGGTTTAAAGGATTAAATCCTAATAGCATAAATGATCTCCCTTCTTTATACCAAAAATTCATAAATAAATGGGAATTTAAAAAGAACCCTCTCCAAATCCTTTCAGAATATAGCAACCTCAAAAGGAACACTGGGGAAAGTGTCCAAGATTATTTCACTAGATTCAATAGTGTTTACAATGCACTTACTCCTAATATGAAACCTCCATTAGGCCTAGCCTTAGCTAAATTTCCTGAAGGCTTTGATCTAGACATGGCCTACCAACTAAGAGAAAGAGACCCCTTGAATTTAGAAGATATGCAGAGGGGAGCTATTAGTGTAGAAGAAAATATGATTGAGAAAAGAGCTTGATTAAAATCAGAGAAAAGAGTTACATATAAAGATGAAACAATAGCATCAACCTCATTATCTGATGCCAAAATCGACAACTTAGTGAGGGTAATGGAAATAATGTTGAAAAGATAAATATAAATGATAGAGTACCTCCTAGAGAAAACCAAATCAATCCCCAAAACATAAATAGAAATCCCAATTTCAGAAGAGATACTATTCAAAATAGACAAAGAGATAATGACCAACAGATTAGAGGTCCCTTTCAAGAAAACTATGTAGATCAAGAAGAAGAAAGAGAGATTGAAAGGTTAGAATAAAATCATGTAAATCTGATAGGATCTGATAGTGAGACATATGTTTTCCTCACTAAAGAAGAACAAGGTTTCTTCTCCTCAGAACAAATTAAAAATGATCATGTGGATTCTGAAGATTACCGATTGGGGTTTGAAAATGCAATAATGGAGGTGCACAGACAATATGACCTTAGAAGTAAAAGGAACCTAGAAATTTCCAATGATGAAAACACAGATACTGTTGTTAGGAAAACTTCATAAAATTTTCCTAAAAAGAAAGAAAACTGACTCAAATAAGGATAAAACCAATAAGCAAAGTGTTGACCCAAGCTGCCCTTGTACTTCTGCTAGTGGCCCTGAGAAATCTATCCTAAATAATAGTCCTAATAAAAATAAGCAAATCATAACCATTGAAAATACTATGCTTGACAAAACAGATGTAAATATGTCAAAAGCATTAGTCCCTTTCAGCCTTGAAGGTGAGATTGCCAAGATAAAAATTAGCATACCCTTAGCTGAACTAGTAACCCAGGATGTAAATAAAAACCAACTTTTGAAAGTTTTGAATATAGGTAATGATACTGATACAATAAACTTGACAGATGATAAACCAAAACTATTTTTTGGTCCTAAAGTAGAAGGAAAATACCAAGAAGGAACCATTCCTGCTTTCTATGTCAACTTAAATATGCATGATAAGATTTTACACAATGACATGCTAGATTATGATGCCTCTCACAACCTTATGCCAAAGTGGTGATGGAGAGATTAGGCCTCGAAATTACTAAACCTTACAAGGACCTATATTCCTTTGATTCAAGTAGAGTAAAATTTTTAGGCCTAAACAAGGATTTATGTGTCAATCTGGCACAAATTCCTGCTAAGGGTCTAGTTATGGAAATATTTTTTGCTGACATTCCCCCTAAGTATGGCATGCTCTTATCTAGATCATGGGAGAAAAACTTCAAGGAAGCCTTCAAATGGACATGTCTTATGATACCATACTAGTTTTTAACCAATCTAGAAGAGTATACAGAGAATCTCATATGAGATTTATGGTAAGCAGCATAGATAGGCCAAACAACACTCCTATTTATTCTATTCATTTGGATTTAGAATCCTTTATCTTGTACATTGAAGATGAAATCAGCCAACAAGAAAAGGAAAATGAGATAGGATTGAGTTCACCTAAACAATTAAATCAGTCCCCAAAAGAAGAATCTAATAGCCCTAACCTTAGCTACCTTGAAAATCAAAAGGAAAATGAGCATGAGATAGAAACACTGTGGGAAATGAGCTTTGATGGCTCTTGTAGCAAAAGAAGTTCTGGAGCTGGTGTATGGATACACAACACAAACCAAGGAAATTCTTATAAACTTGATTTCCAATGCACCAATAACATTGCAGAATATGAAGCTCTCCTACTTGGCCTACATTTGCTCAAAGATTTAGGAGCCAGGAAAATATTAGTCCAAGGAGATTCAGAGCTAATTATTAGGCAAATAAAAGAGGAGTATTCAGCCATAAACCCAAGATTAAGAGAATATAGAAATGCTGCCCTGGAGCTCCTAAAAACCTTTGAAAAATATGAACTCATTTGCATCCCTAGAGCTCAAAACAACCTTGAAAATGAACTTTCCTTTGCTGCTAGCAATTGCCAAATCCCCCATGAAAATGAACAATTCACTGTCAAAGTAAAAAATAGGCCCACAGTCCCTGACAATGAAGACTATTGGCAAGTATTTTAAGGTGATACACACATTGAGGATTTTCTGCAATAAAAGAATGATTTTACTGAACTAACACCCAGCTCAAGCCATGAAAAAAAATGTTTTCATGAAAAACATGTCCATAAAATAGAGTTGTCCTCTACTGCTGATATAAATCAATTTGAATATCTTTATACAGCAGAATTGCTAAACAAAACAGACCAAAAATACCTTGAAGTTTTACAATGTAAATATGATTCAATACCAAGAGGTATTACACCATTAGAAGGGCTATTTGATTTCAATGATGTAGCTAAAAAACCAAAGATGGAGCCTACAGAAACCAATGTAGAAGAACATGACATAGGCAGCATAGATGAACCCAAAATGATCAAGTTATCTAGCACTCTCCCTACTCATATCAAGCAAGAATATATTGAAATTTTCAAAGGATTTGGAGGTGTGTTTGTGTCGGGGTACAAAGATCTGAAATCATATGATATCGACATTATTCAACACAAAATTCCTCTTAAGGAAAATCAGAAACCTTTCAAACAAAAACTAAGAAGAATAAAACTTGTTTTATTACCTTCAATTGTGAAAGAGATTAAGAAGATGTATGATGTTGGGATCATAGTTCCCCTTAGATACTCACAATGGGTGTCCAACCTTGTATCTACGAGGAAGAAGACCGGGGAAATTAGGCTTTGCATTGACTTTAGAAATCTGAACAGAGCCTCCCTGAAAGATAATTATCCCTTACCTAAAATGGACCACATACTTCAAAAGGTGGTTGGATATAAAAGAATATAACTGTTGGATGGTTTTTCAGGCTACAACCAAGTGCTAGTACTCCCAAGTGATCAACATGCAACTGCTTTTACCACACCTTGGGGTACATTCATGTATGTTAAAATGCCATTTTGTTTAATGAATGCAGAGGCCACATTCCAAATGGCCATGGACATATCTTTTTAAGAAGACATAGGCTATTTTATAATCATTTACCTTGATGACATTACTGTTTCTCCAAAACTGATCAAGAATATTTGATTCATTTAAGAAAGGTTTTTGAGAAATGTAGAAAATATGGCTTATCTTTGAATCCTAGGAAGACACTCTTTGGTCTCCAAGAAGGAAATATTCTTGGCCACATAATTTCTGAAGAGGGAATCAAAGTAGACCCTAAAAATATTAAAGGCATATTGAAAATCATCCATCCTAGAAACCCCAAAGAATTGCAATCTTTCATTGGAAAGATCAATTTTTGAGAAGGTTCATTCCCAACCTTGCTGAACTTTTGAGAAATATCACAAACATGCTAAAAAAGGAAACAATGGTTAAATGGACCTTAGAATCCAAACAATCATTTGAACAGGTAAAAAAATCTCTCACTCAAACACCAGTTTTTATTAGTCCTAATTTCACTAAATATTTCTACATTTTCTCATTTTCCTCTGAACACACTATTGCTGCAGACTTGTTGCAAAAGAAAAACATGGGCCAAGAACAACCAATATCCTTTTTCAGTAGAGCCTTAAGAGATGCTCCACTCAAATATAATATCATGGAGAAACAAGCCTTTTCCTTTATAAAAGCATTGAAAAATTTTAGAGTCTACATTTTACACTCTCATATCATTGCCTTTGTCCCACATATAGTTGTCAAGGACATTCTAAATCAAGACCCTGATGGTAAAAGGGGAAAATGGAGTGAAATGATATTAGAATATGATTTAGAGATCATGCTTACCAAGTTGATTAAAGGACAGGGATTAGCAAAACGCATGGCAGAATCAATTTTTCAAGCATTAGATATAAACATGGTTGATGTTTTAGAAGAAACAAAAGAATTCATAGCTCCTCACATCGAAGAAATAATTTTTAATTCACCTTGGTATGCTGATATCATTTATGTTCTTCTCTATCTTAATACTCCTCCTTCTCTATCAAATACTACAGCTAGATTCTTGAAAAAAAAGCTTTAAATTATTGCATTTTAGATGGAGTATTATATTGAAAAAATTTTGTTGGTATTTGGCTTAAATGTTTGCTTGAGGATGATGCAGGAAAAATCATGCATGAGCTGCATGAGGGAGAATGTGGAGGCCACCTTTACTGGAAGACAACAACCAACAAGATTCTTAGAGCTGGCTATTATTGGCCCACTCTTTTCCTAGATACTCAAAAAATAGTCATGACTTGCCATAAGTGTCAAATTTTTGATGGCAAGAGAAAGCTCCTACCTCTACCTTTGCATCTCATCAGTGTTGAGGCTCTCTTTCAGCAATGGGGTTTAGATTTTATTGGAGAAATTAAGTCAACCTCATCTGCCCAACATAAGTGAATCCTTACTGCCACTGATTACTTTACCAAATGGATATAAGCCATACCTTCTAGGAATGCTACTGACTCTCTTATTATCAAGTTCCTTGAAACCAACATACTATCCAGATTTGTTTGTCTTAGGAAAATTATTATAGAAAATGTTGCTGCTTTCAAATCCAAAAGAATGGTTGATTTTTGCTACAAATATCATATCACATTGGGCCATTACACAGCTTAATACCCCTAGGGAAATGGATTAGCTAAATCCTCCAACAAAATCCTGGTCAACATTATCAAAAAACTGTTGGATCAAAATCAGAAATCATGGCATAGTAAGCCGGCTCATGCATTATGGGCTAATAGGATAACCACCAAGAAATCAATAAATATGTCCCCCTATCAGCTGGTGTATGGCATAGATGCAATCTTCCCTACATCTTTGGGAGTCCCAGTCATAACACTTCTCTAAGAAGTACAAACAGAGGACAATGACATGCAAAGAAGACTAAATCAAACTAGTCATTTACAGCAGACAAGAGAAGAAGTATACAAAAGGACATAGTCAGTTCAAGAAAACATCAAGAAGATATTTGGCAGAAGAACCAAATCAAATAACTTCGAAGTTGGAGACAGAGTTTTGAAATGGGATTCAAGGGGAGAAGATAAAGGTAAACATGGCAGGTTTGAGAATCTATGGAAATGGCCTTTTATCATTCACTCAATTAGGGGTCATAATGCTTTCTTTTTACAAGGGCTGAATGGAGAAGAACTATTTGGAGGTCCTGTCAATGGCAGGATGCTCAAACACTATTTCTGTCAAGAGTCCTAGCTTCAAAATTTTCACTCATTGTACATAACATAGCATGAGAAAAGTCAAAGAAAGTACAAAAAACAATGAAATAAAAGAAAAGGAAAAACAGGGAAAATCAAAAGAGGTACAACCCCATACCCAAAAACAGTACTGCTGAAAGTGTACAAGTCTAAATGTCACTGCTGATTCAAAATGATATCTTGTTCGGTCATCTAGCCTAATCATGGTTGAAGATGCTTTAAATTTATGTTGATAAGTTAGTAGAAACAAATATTGTCAAGATTATTTCAGACTTGACTTATCAAGAATGATAGATTAGGGAAATATAAAGACCCTAGTTCCACATGCTCAAAACAAAACCAAAGAGATAGGTGCGGATATATTACAAATGAAAAAATTATAAGCCTTATCTTTCTAAATTGACTTTATTGCAAATAATGTTTGTGTGCAACTTGTTTCAATGCCACAACCATGGTGAATCAAACTGTCTAATCCTGATTTGAACCGTGTTTTAAATTTCATGTCACTAGATAGAGAATCAAGACTGCCAAACAACTTCATCTTGGCAGTGAAATAGTTTAGGTAGAAAATAAAAAGAGTTCAACAGTTTAATCTGAATTCTTGGAAGAAATAAGGATATGAGTAGATAGTCTATTTATGTTTTCAAAAATAAAAATGTCAAGAGTTTCCAATTCAAATGCACTCAGAGAAGAAAAATGTTAGGGAAAGTAGGATTGGGTAGGTAGAAATGTTGTCAAAAGAAATCACATATTGCAGATTGTTAAGACTTGTCACTTCACAGGAATATTAGCAAGTGAAAAGGAAGGGAAATCTACCCAATGGATAAGGTATTGGTCTGCTGAAACTCAGATATTTGATAAAATGAAGGTTCTGGACACCTTGAAAGAAAGTTTCCCTCCCAAAGTGGAGCCACTCTTAGTCATCAGTAAATTTTGTTGATATCAGAGGATGAATAAGTTATAAATCATAGATTTATAGAAACAATATTTAAGGAAACATTATGAGTTCTAGAAATCTCACTGCCTTCGTCATCCTACACCTGACTGTTCCACTATAAACTTATCCTTTTCCTTCTCAAAGTTTACCCTGCTGCAAAGAAAACTCCATTTTCTAGGCCTGTTTGCCTCATTTTGATTACCTCACTTACACCCTCATTCATTCCCTTTTTCCCCTCTCAAAAACCCTAAAAAATTCCCCTCACACATCATTTTCTTCTAAAAAACCCTTAAACAATATAAAAACCCTTTTTACATTGTTTAAAACTAACTTCTAAGCCTATTAGACCCTTTCAATTTTCATAAAAACTCTGTTTTTATGTTAAAAACGCATTTTTACATAAATTGGGCCTTTAGCCTCTTCTCGTCTCAGCTTCGGTCCCCTCTGCTCCCATAAGACCAAGGCTTCCGCCCACTTTCCCAGCCACTTCTCCATTTGAAATAAGCTTTGTCTCTTTTATTTTTGTTAACCCCCACAAACCTTGTTGAAACCCATAACCTTCGAAAAATATTAAGGTGGGCCCCCCTTTTTTTTACTTCATCCCACCTTCTTGTTTTCTTCTGGAACACCTTAGTCGTCGATTAAAGGCTCTGGGCCCTGATCCAATGGCCATCACTTCACGGCCTATCACTCCGCACTTTCATTATGTAACCTTGCATTACCCGACAAATCCCGCTACGTCATCACGCCCATGCCTCGCCTTTCACTCAGATCTGTCATCCAACCATAACCCATCACCTGTCACTGGGTTCCACTTCCCAAACTTGCGTGTTGGTCCCTCGACCCTTCCGCGCCGTCGATCTCACCCCTTGAGATCTAATGGTCCAAAACCAATATCGTGCAGAATTCAGTGTCGATCTTTAACGGTCCCGACCCACGTGAAATAGGCAGTTTCACCCTGCCACGCGGCAATCGGTTAGTGGAATTGCGCAGCCCCGACCCAATACCACTTACTGCCTTTCACCTACGCAATAAACCGTCATGGTTTTCCAAAACCACCTTTCTCCACTTAGCGCAAAAATTCAAATTTCTTTTCCTCTCCGCAATGTTCCACCTCTAGAACCCTCCTCTCTACACTCCTTCCTTTTCTGCAAATCTCCCCCGATGCTCCAAACCCCAAAAAATGCAGTTTTACCCCTCCCGCAGGTTTTTTAAGCTAAATGTTTGTTTGTGTTTTACAGGTTTTAATGGTAGCGATGCCCACAGAGGCATTACAATGATCAAAATATCCTCTGGATGACGATCCAAGAGGTGAATATGCATTAAAAGGCCAGGAGGGTTACATAAAAGCTCAAGCCTTGATGAATCATGATCATCGGTGGGTTACGGAATCCTCCAGTACCACGAAGAAACCCTCCATGCACGCAAAAGAAAATTACAGTTGAAAGAAGCAGTGAAGAAATGAAGGACAGAAGGATGAAAGGCTAAATACTAAATCAAAAGATAAACATAGAGGATTAGCCCTTAAGACAGTGATTAAGGATAAAAGGAAAAATTTTAAAGACAAAGGATAAATGAACAAAGCAGTCATAAAATCACAATAAACGATAAAGGAAGTGAGGAAGATTATTAAAGCAAAATCAATGTTCAAAGGCTTAAATTGTTTGAGTTTTATGATCAAACAAAGATAGATAACCCAAAGACAGCTTCGAATAACTCAACAAGGAAGCAATTACTCCTCCAAAGACTAAACTACCACCTACAACATGATTTCTTTCCATAAAGGCATTTGGCAGTTATTTCACAGTCACAGATATTTTATATCTGTTAAGGCAGTTATTGTAAAAGTTATTATAAGTCTCAGAAGTCAAAATTGTTACCTCTTCTTCTTTAGAAGTTAAGAAAGAGTTATGAAAACAGAGACATAGCTGCAGATATTCCTAACTTATGCCTTGCATGGTTTTCAAGGTTAGGAATGCATTTACTTCGTAATTAATGACACTCAAACCCTATCTTGAGCTCCACCTCCTCATTTGCAGCATAAATACTACATCTGAACTCATTTTATTGTTGGCATTTGATGACTCTTTGAAGTAATACATAGTCTCTTAAAAGTTGAAGGAAAATTGATGTTTTGGATCTTGTGGATGCACTGATTTGTTTGTTGATGGAGGAGGCTAGATCACTGGATCCCTGAGTTTGACTGTTGGTGAAGTGATTCTATCTGTTATTGGTATTTCATGTTTTCATTATATTTTCATCTTTCTTTGTTACAGTAGAGTAAAGGTTTTAGGCTAAGAAATGTCTTTTGAAAGCACTTTAGTTCTGTTTACTCTTCATTGTCTTAATGTTTTCTTCTGCAAGGTTTGATTGGAGGATTCTAAATTTCCCTCTAGTTCCATCTAGCTTGTTATTTTAGAAATAATTTAATAGAGTATAACCAAGGAGTTTCTCTTTTGGTAAGTCCATGTTCCTCTGAGTATGGCTTGAGAGGTTGTTTTGAGGAATGATTTCAATAGAGTGAAACTAGGAAATTCAATGGTGAGTCCATGCTCCTTTGAGTACAACTTGAGAATTGTTTCTAAAACTTCTTTGAAGTATGCTTAGTAGAGTCTAAGCCAGGGAAGTCTATGGTGTGCCCTGTCCTTTGGTCTGCCTTTAAAAAGTTGCTTTGAATATCCTTAGAGAGTTAGTAAAAATCATATTAGATTATTTATGTTTGATCTTAGGCCGCTCTTATTGTTATCTTATATGTTTTCTTTACTGAAAGTAGTCTTTTATTGCGAGATTGTTGTCTAAAAGGTTTTCTTATTAAAAGTCTGTCCAAATAAGTCTATGGTTTGTCCTGTCCTTTGGCTTGCTTCAAAACAGTTACCTTGAAATATTTCTCTTGTTTAAAGTACATGATAAATAATTCTTAATTTCTCTTTGTCCTACTTTTCATTCCTATCCTTTATGTTCACCTCATTATCCCAAAAAAATTTGAAGATCCACTGGTCAAGTTAGATTTTCCCTATGATACCCCTTGATCCTTTAATGAACTTATCATAACTTCCATTTGACTCCATTTCCCAATGAATTAGAGATTTCCTCATTTTATCTATGCTTTTTTATCATTATGTCCAACCAAAACAATCAAACAATCATTGTACTTAATAACTAGCCTAAAATCAACCCTTAAAATCAAACAAGAACACATCCCTTGCAAAACAACCTAAGAGATCCCTCTTTGAGTCTAGGAAGGCTAGGTCCTAGAACTCTAAAGATTGGTTCCATGTTGCCTTGTCATTTGGTATGCCAATCTGCCAAATCACATGACTACAAAATTCTAGCGATCGCGGTGGACCTTCTAAGTCAGTGACAAAATAATTACTCCTTAGGACTCCAAAAACCATAAGAACCACATAAAAAACTCAGAAAACCCCAAAAAAATTCTTAGATTGGTTTTATTACTCATTCGGTGGTGGACCGTAACTCATTTTACCTTCAAAAAAGCTAAAAATTTCCACTTGGCGACTCCACTAGCCCCAGTAGGGCTATTTATCGACTATTTATTTTAGATTCCCTTAATATTACATGAAATCAGTCCTAAAGAATTTTGCAAGCCTAGTCCCATATTTTATAAAGGTACTAAACACTAAGAGAGGTCAAAACATTTGAAAAACAGTCCTTAGAGTTTTCAGCCTCTCTACATTTTGAACCTGAAATCTGGCTTCACATAGGATCAATACCAGATCTCATCTAGACCCTAATCCTAATCCAATAGTTGATGATCCAGAAAATATTTTTTGGCAAACTTCTAAAACTGGAAATTTGACTACTAATAGGACTATCCAAAGAACAAGATCTGTCCCTGAAAACCTTATAGTCTTGAAAGATCCTCCTTTGACTTATCTCATACAAAGAACCTATTTAGAATCAAGTCACATAATGATATTGACCAATTTTACCTTGAGCCCACAGATTTGCAACAAAAATTTAGTAGAGAAGCATCTCCTTCCACTCCTCCTGATTTTCAGCTTCTCCACCACTTTAGTTCTTTCCATAGCAAATATGCTCATAATCAGCTTGCTGGCCCAAGTACTTCCACCACTCCCATCCACACATCCACTATTCAAAACACTCCTTTTCATCCCATTTTCCCTTTCACAAATCCACCCCTTGTAAATCCCCCACTTGCTCCCACCATGGCAGCATGGTATGCCCCATTAGTGTTACCACAACCTCTGGTTCCTTTACCAAATGATTATCAATCTAGAATTCCCCATTTCATTGGAACTGAATCTACCACAGCCCAACAGCATGTAGATAAAATGGATGATGCCTTTGATTACATGGAGATAGAAGAAGAGACCATTAAGATGAGAATATTTACCCAAAGTTTAGGAGGAGAAGCCAAGAAATGGTCTAAAGGCTTAACTCCTAATAGCATAAATGATCTCCCTTCTTTATACTAAACATTCATAAACAAATGGGGAGTTAAAAAGAGCCCTCTCCAAATCCTTTCAGAATATAGCAACCTCAAAAGGAACACTGGGGAAAGTGTCCAAGATTATTGCACTAGATTCAATAGTGTTTACAATGCACTTCATCCTAATATCAAAACTCCACTAGGCCTAGGCTTCGCTAAATTTCTTGAAGGCTTTGATCCAGACATGGCCTACTAGCTAAGAGAAAGAAACCCCTTGAATTTAGAAGATATGAAGAGGGGAGCTATTAGTGTAGAAGAAAATCTGAATGAGAAAATAACTAGATTAAAATCAGAGAAAAGAGTTACATATAAAGATGAAACAATAGCATCAACCTCATGATATGATTCCAAAATTGACAAATTAGTGAGGGTAATGGAAAGAATGCTTGAAAAGATAAACATAAATGATACAGTACCTCCTAGAGAAAACCAAATAAATCCCCAAAATAGAAATAGAAATCCCAATTTCAGAAGAGATCCTATTCAAAATTGACAAAGAGATAATGACCAACAGATTATACCTCACTTTCAAGAAAACTATGTAGATCAAGAAGAAGAAAGGGAGACTGAAAGTTTAGAAGAAAATCATGTAAATATGATAGGATCTGATATTGAGACAGATGTTTTCCTCACTGAAGAAGAACAAGGTTTCTTCTCCTCAGAACAAATTGAAAATGATCATGAGGATTCTGAAGATTACCAGTTGGGGTTTGAAAATGCAATAATGGAGGTGCACAGACAATATGATCATAGAAGCAAAAAGAACCCAAAAATTTCCAGTGATGAAAACACAGATACTGTTGTTAGGAAAACTTCAGAAAATTTTCCTAAAAAGACAAAAAAAAAAATTAACATTATGATTAATAAAACTGACTCAAACAAGGATAAAACCAATCAGCAAAGTGTTGACCTATGCTGCCCTGGTACTTCTGCTAGTGGCCCTGAGAAATCTGTCCTAAATAACAATCCTAATAAAACTCAACAAATCAGAATCACTAAAAAGAATATTCTTGACAAAATAGATGTAAATATTCCAAAAACATTAGTCCCTTTCAGCCTTGAAGGTGAGATTTCAAAGATCAAAATTAGCATATCCTTAGCTGAACTAGTAACCCAGGATGTATATAAAAACCAAGTTTTGAAATCTTTGAATATAGGAAATGATACTGATACATTAAACTTTACAGATGATAAACTAGAACTGTTGTTTGGTCCTGAAGTAGAAGGAAAATACCAAGAAGGAACCATTCCTCCATTTTATGTTAGCTTAAATATGCATGATAATATTTTACACAATTCCATGCTAGATTCTAGTGCCTCTCACAACCTTATGCCAAAAGTGGTGATGGAGAGATTAGGCCTAGAAATTACTAAACCTTATAAAGACCTGTATTCCTTTGATTCAAGCAGAGTAAGATTTTTAGGCCTAATCAAGGATTAATGTGTCAATCTAGCAGAATTTCCTGCTAAAGGTCTAGTTATGGACATAGTTGTTGCTGACATTCCCCCTAAGTATGGCATGCTCTTATCTAGATCACGGGGAGAAAAACTTCAAGGAAGCCTTCAAATGGACATGTCTTATGCTACCATACTAGTTTTTAACCAAACTAGAAGATTATACAGAGAATATCATATGAAATTTATGGTAAGCAACATAGATAGGCCAAACAAGACTCCCATTTATTCTATTCATTCGGATTTAGAATCCTTTATCTTGTACAATGAATATGAAATCAGCCAACAAGAAATGGAGAATGAGATAGGATTGAGTTCACCTAAAAAATTAATCTGTCCCCAAAAGAAGAATCTAACAACCCTAACCTTATCAGCCTTGAACAGCAAAAGGAATATGAGCATGAAATAGAAACACTGTGGGAAATGATCTTTCATAGCTCTTGTAGCAAAACAGATTCTAGAGATGGTGTACGGATACACAATACAAACCAAGGACATTGTTATAAACTTGATTTCCAATGCACCAATAACATTGCAGAATATGAAGCTCTCCTACTTGGCCTACATTTTCTCAAAGATTTAGGAGCCAAGAAAATATCAGTCCAAGGAGATTTAGAGCTAATTATTAGGGAAATAAAAGGGGAGTATTTAGCCAAAAACCCAAGGTTAAGAGAATATAGAAATGCTGCCCTGGAGCTCATAAAAACCTTTGAAAAATATGAACTCATTTTCATCCCTAGAGCTCAAAACAACCTTGAAAATGAACTTGCCTTTGCTGCTAGCAATTGAAAAATCCCCCATGAAAATGAAAAATTCACTGTCAGAGTAAAAAATAGGCCCATAGTCCCTGACAATGAAGACTATTGGCAAGTATTTGAACGTAATAAACACATTGAATATTTTCTGCAATCAAATAATCATTTTGCTGAATTAACATCTAGCTCAACCCTTGAAAAAAAATGTTTTGATGAAAAACAAGTCCATAAAACAAAGTTGTCCTCTACTGTTGATATAAATCAATTTGAATATCTTTATACAACAGAATTACTGAACAAAATAAACCAAAAAGACCTTGAAGTTTTACAATGTAAAAATAATTCAATACCAAGAGGTATTACACCATTAGAAGAGTTGTTTGATTTCAATGATGTAGCTAAATAACCAAAGATGGAGCCTATAGAAACCAATGTAGAAGAACGTAACATAGGAAGCATAGATGAACCCAAAATGATTAAGTTATATAACACTCTCCCTACTCATATCAAACAAGAATATATTGAAGTTTTCAAAGAGTTTGGAGATGTTTTTGCGTGGGGGTACAAAGATCTGAAATCATATGATACCAGCATTATTCAACACAAAATTCCTCTTAAGGAAAATCAGAAACCTTTCAAACAAAAACTAAGAAGGATAAACCCTGTTTTATTACCTTCAGTTGAGAAAGAGATTAAGAAGATGTATGATGCTGGGGTCATAGTTCCACTTAGATACTCACAATGGGTGTCCAACCTTGTGTCTACTAGGAAGAAGACTGGGGAAATTAGGCTTTGCATTGAATTTAGAAATCTAAACAGAGCCTCCCTGAAAGATAATTATCCCTTGCCTAAAATGGACCACGTACTTCAAAAGGTGGTTGGATATAAAATAATATAATTGTTGGATGGTTTTTCAGGCTACAACCAAGTGCTAGTACTCCCAAGTGATCAACATAAAACTGCTTTTACCACACCTTGGGGTATATTCATGTATGTTAAAATGCCATTTGGTTTAATGAATGCAAGGGCCACATTCCAAATGGCTGTGGACATAGCTTTTTCAGAAGACATAGGCTATTTTATAATCATTTACCTTGATGACATTACTATTTTCTCCAAAACTTATCAAGAACATTTGATTCATTTGAGAAAGGTTTTTGAGAAATGTAGAAAATATGGCTTATCTTTGAATCCCAAGAAGACACTCTTTGGTCTCCAAGAAGGAAATATTCTTGGCCACATAATTTCTGAAGAGGGAATCAAAGTAGACCCTAAAAGGATTAAAGACATATTGAAAATCATCCATCCTAGAAACCCCAAAGAATTGCAATCTTTCATTGGAAAGATCAATTTTTTTAGAAGGTTCATTCCCAACCTTGCTGAACTTTTGAGAAATATCAAAAACATCCTCAAAAAGGAAACAATGGTTAAATGGACCTTAGAATCCAAATAGTCATTTGAACAGGTAAAAAAATCTCTCACTCAAACACCATTTTTTATTAGTCCTAATTTCACTAAAGAATTCTACATTTTCTCATTTTCCTCTGAACACACTATTGCTGCAGACTTGTTGCAAAAGAAAAACATGGGCCAGGAACAACCAATATCCTTTTTCAGTAGAGCCTTAAGAGATGCTCCACTCAAATATAATATCATGGAGAAACAAGCCTTAGCCTTGATAAAATCATTGAAAGATTTCTGAGCCTACATTTCACACTCTCATATCATTGCCTTTGTCCCACATATAGTTGTCAAGGACATTCTAAATCAGGACCTTGATGGTAAAAGGGAAAAATGGATTGCAATTATCTTAGAATATGATTTAGAGATCAGGCCTACCAAGCTGATTAAAGGACAAGGATTAGCAAAACTCATGGCAGAATCAAATTTCCAAGCATTAGATATAAACAAGGTTGATGCTTTAGAAAAAACATAAGAATTCATAGATCCTCACATTGAAGAAATATTATTGAATTCACCTTGGCATGCTAATATATTTTATGTGCTTATATATCTTAATACTCCTCCTTCTGTATCAAAGACTAAAGCTATATTCTTGAAGCAAAAATCTTTAAACTACTGCATTTTAGATGGAGTATTATATTGGAAAAATGTTGTTGGTATTTTTCTTAAATGTTTGCTTGAGGATGATGGAGGAAAAATCATGCATGAGCTGCATGAGGGAGAATGTGGAGGCCACCTTTGCTAGAATACAATAGCAAACAAGATTCTTAGAGCTGGCTATTATTGGCCCACCCTTTTCCTAGATACTCAAAAACTAGTCATGACTTACCAGAAGTGTCAAATTTTTGATGGCAAGAGAAATCTCCTACCTCTACCTTTGCATCCAGTCAGTGTTGAGGCTCCCTTTCAGCAATGGGGTTTAGAATTTATTGGAGAAATTCACCCAACCTCATCTTCCCAACATAAGTGGATCCTTACTGCCACATATTACTTTACCAAATGGATAGAAGCCATCCCTTCTAGGAATGTTACTAACTCTGTCATTATCAAGTTCCTTGAAACCAACATACTATCCATATTTGGTTGTCCTAGGAAAATTATTACAGACAATGTTGTTGCTTTCAAATCCAAAATAATGGTTTATTTCTACTACAAATATCATATCACATTGGGCCATTCCACAGCTTACTACCCTCAGGGAAATGGATTATCTGAATCCGCCAACAAAATTCTAGTCAACATTAGAAAAAAACTATTGGATCAAAATCAGAAATCATGTCATAGTAAGATGGTTCATGCATTATGGGCTGATAGGCTAACCACCAAGAAAACAATAAATATGTCCCCTTGTCAACTGGTGTATGGCATAGATGTAGTCTTCCCTACATCTTTGGGAGTCCCAGTCATAAAACTTCTCCAAGAAGTACAAACAGAGGAAAATGACATGCAAGGAATACTAAATCAAACTATTCATTTACAACAGACAAGAGAAGAAGTATACAAAAGGACACAGGTAGTTCAAGAAAACATCAAGAAGATCTTTGACAAAAGGACCAAATCAAATAACTTCCAATTTGGAGACACAATTTTGAAATGGGATTCAAGGAGAGAAGATAAAGGTAAACATGGCAAGTTTGAGAACCTATAGAAAGGGCCTTATATCATTCACTCAATTAGGGGTCATAATGCTTTCTTTTTACAAGGGCTGAATTGAGAAGAACTATTTGGAGGTCCTGCAATGGAAGGATGCTCAAACACTATTTGTGTCAAGAGTCTTAGCTTCAAATTTTTCACTCATTATACATAACATAGCATGAGAAAAATCAAAGAAAATAAAAAAAACAATGAAAGAAAAGAAAAGGGAAAAGAGGGAAAATCAAAAGAGGTATAGCCCCATACCCAAAAAACATTACTGCTGAAAGTGTGCAAGTCTAAATGCCACTGCTGATTCAAAATGATATCTTGTTCACTCATATAGCCTAATCATGGCTGAACATGATTTAAATTTATGTTGATAAGTTAGTAGAAACAAATATTGTCAAGATTATTTCAGACTGACTTATCAAGAATGATAGATTAGGGAAATATAAAGATCCTAGTTCCACATGCTCAAAAAAGAACCAAAGAGATAGGTGAGGATATATTACAAATGACAAAATTATAAGCCTCATCTTTATAAATTTACTTTATTTCAAATAATGTTTGTGTGCGGCTTGTTTCAATGCCACAACCATGGTGAATCAAACTGTCTAATCCTGATTTGAACCATGTTTTAAATTTCATGTCACTAGATAGAGAATCAAGACTACCAAATAGCTTCATCTTGGCAGTCAAATAGTTTAGGTAAAAAATAAAAAGAGTTCAACAGCTTAATCAGAATTCTTGGAAGAAATAAGGATATGATTAGATAGTTTATTTTTGTTTTCAAAAAAAAAATGTCAAGAGTTTCCAATTCAAATGCACTCAGAGAAGAAATTTTTTTAGGACAAGTAGGATTGGGTAGGTAGAAATGCTGTCAAAAGAAATCACATATTGCAGATTGTTAAGACTTGTCACTTCAAATGAATATTAGCAAGTGAAAAGGAAGGGAAATATTCCCAATGGATAAGGTATTGGTCTGCTGAAACTCAGAGATTTGATAAAATAGAGGTTCTGGATACCTTGAAAGAAAGCTACCCTCCCAAAGTGGAGCCACTGTTAGTCATCAGTAAATTTTTCTGATATCAGAGGATGACTAAGTTATAAATCCTAGATTTCTAGAATCAATATTTAAGGAAAAATTTTGAGTTCTAGAAATCTCACTGCCTTCGTCATCCTACCCCTGACTGCTCCACTATAAACTTATCTTTTTCCTTCTCAAAGTTTACCCTACTGCAAAGAAAACTCCATTTTCTGGGCATTTTTGCCTCATTTTCATTACCTCACTTACACCCTCATTCATTCCCTTATTACCCTCTCAAAAACCCTCAAAAATTCCCCTCACACATCATTTTCTTCTAAAAAACCCTTAAACAATGTACAAACCCTTTTTACATTGTTTAAAACTAGCTTCTAAGCCTATTGGACCCTTTAAATTTTGATAAAAACTCTTTTTTTTTTAATGTTAAAAGCGCATTTTTGCATAAATTGGGCCTTTATCCCTTTCTCGTCTCAGCACCGGTCCCCTCTGCTCCCATAATACCAAGGCTTCCACCCGCTTTCCCAGCCCCTTCTCCATTTGATATAAGCTCCGTCTCTTTTATTTTCATTAACCCCCACAAACCTTGTTAAACCCCCTAACCTTTGAAAAATATTAAGGCGTGCCCCCCTTTTTTTTACTTCATTCTTCCTTCTTGTTGTCTTCTGGAACACCTTGACCGTTGATCAAAGGCTTTGGGCCCTGATCCAACAGTCATCACTTCACCGCCTATCACTCTGCCCTTTCATTATGTAACCCCGCATTACCCGAAAAATCCTGCTACATCATCGCGCCCAGGCCCCACATTTCACTCAGCTTTGCCATCCAACCACAACCCGCCAACTGTCACTGGGTTCCACTTCCCAAACTTGCGTGTCGGTCCCTCCACCCTTCCATGCCGTTGATCTCACCCCTTAAGATCTGATGGTCCAAAACTAATATTGCGCAAAAATCAGTGCCGATCTTTAACGGTCCCAACCCGTGTGAAATGGGTGGTTTGGCCCTGCCACGTGGTACTCGGTTAGTGGAATCGCGTAGCCCTGGCCCAATACCACTTACTGCCTTTCACCTACGCGATAAATCGTCGTGGTTTTCAAAAACCACCTTTCTCCCCTTCGCGCCAAAATTCAAATTTCTTCTCCTCTACGCCATGTTCCACCTCTGGAACCCTCCTCTCTACACTCCTTCCTTCTTTGCAAATCGCCCCCGATGCTCCAAACCCAAAAAAATGCATTTTTACCCCTCCCGCAGGTTTTTTAAGATAAATGTTTGTTTGTGTTTTACAGGTTTTAATGGCAGCGATGCCCACAAAGGCATTACAATGATCAAAATATCCTCTAGATGATGATCCAAGAGGTGAATTTTTATTAAAAGGCAAAGAGGTTTACATAAAGGCTCAACCCTCGATGAATCATGATCAACGTTGGGTTATAGAATCCTCCAGTGCCATGAAGAAACCCTCCCTGCACGCAAAAGAAAATTACAGTGAGAGGAAGCAGTGAAGAAATGAAGGACAGAATGATCAAAAGGCTAAATCCTAAATCAAAAGATAAACACAGAGGATTAGCCCTTAAGACAGTGATTAAGGATAAAAGGCCAAAGTTTAAAGACAAAGGATAAATGAACAAAGCAGTCATAAAAGTAGAATAAACAATAAATACTGTGAGGCAGATTATTAAAGCAAAATCAAGGTTCAAATGCTTAAATTTTTGAGTTTTATGATTAAACAAAGACAGATATCCCAAAGACAGCCTCGAATAACTCAACAAGGAAGCAATTACTCCAAAGAATAAACTCCCACCTACAGCATGATTTCTTTCCATAAAGGAATTTGGAAGTTATTTCACAGTCAGAGATAATTTATATCTGTCAAGGCAGTTATTGTAAAAGTTATTATAAGTCTTAAAAGTCAAACTCTTTACCTCTTTTTCTTTAGAAGTTAAGACAGAGTTATTAAAACAAAGACATAGCTGCAGATATTCCTGCCTTATGCCTTACATGGTTTTCAAGGTTAGGAATGCATTTAATCTGTAATTAATGACACTCAAACCCTATCTTGAGCTCCACCTCCTCATTTGTAGCATAAATACTGCATCTGAACTCATTGTATTTTTGACATTTGATGACTCTTTGAAGTAATACAGTTTCTTGGAAGTTGAATGAAAATTGATGTTTTGGATCTTGTGGATGCCCTGATTTGTTTGTTGATGGAGGAGGCTAGATCACTGGATCCCTGAGCTTGGCTGTTGGTGAAGTGTTTCTATCTGTTATTGTTATTACACGTTTTGACTCCATTGCCCAATGATTTAGATATTTCCTCATTTTATCTATTCTCTTTTATCATTATGTCCAACCAAAACAATCAAACAAACCTTGTACTTAATAACTAGCCTAAAATCAACCCTTAAAAGCAAACAAGCACACATCCCTTGCAAAGCAACCTGAGAGATCCCTCTCTGAGTCTAGGAAGGCTAGGTCCTAGAACTCTAAATATTGGTTCCATGTTTCCTTGTCATTTGGTATGCCAATCTGCCAAATCACAAGACTACAACATATGGTATAATATTGTGCTAAAAAATCTACTTAGGGTGAATTCAAGGCCATCCTACATCCCGTCGAGTTAGAATTTTCTCACCTCTCTGGAAATAAGTGAGGTACTTCAAAACCCATGGATCTTGATAAAGGGGAGGATCCTAGCTCAAAGAAACCCAAGATAGATAAAGCAATTTTTATTTGCTATTTTCATTATGTTTTCATCTTTCTTTGTTACAATATACTAAAGGTTTTAGGCTAAGAAATGTCTTTTGAAAGCACCTTAGTTCTGTTTACTCTTCACTATCTTAATGTTTTTTTCTGCAAGGTTTGATTGGAGGATTCTTGATTGCTCTCTAGTTCCATCTAGCTTGTTATTTTAGAAATAACTCAATAGAGTATAACCAAGGAGTTTCTATTTTGGTAAGTCCATGCTCCTTTGAGTACGGCTTGAGAGGTTTTTTTTAGGAATGATTTCAATAGAGTGAAACCAGCAAATTCAATGGTGAGTCCATGCTCCTTTGAGTACAACTTGAGAATTGTTTCTGAAACTACTTTAAATTATGCCTAGAGTCTAAACCAGGGAAGTCTATTGTGTGCCCTGTCCTCTAGTCTTCCTTTAAAAATTTGCTTTGAATATCCTTAGAGAGTTAGTAAAAATCAGATTAGATTATTTATGTTTGATCTTAGGCTGATCTTATTGTTACCTTATATGTTTTCTTTATCTCAAAGTAGTCTTTGATTGTGGGATTGTTGTCTGAAAGGTTTGATTATTAAAATTCTGTCCAAAGAAGTCTATGGTTTTCCCTGTCCTTCGGCTTGCTTCAAAATAGTTACCTTGAAATATTTCTCATGTTTAAAGTACATGATAAATAATTCTTAATTTCTCTTTGTCCTACTTTTCATTCTTATCCTTAATGTTCACCTCATTATCCCAAAAAACATTGAGGATACACTCGCTAAGTTAGATTTTCCCTATGATACTCCCTGATCCTTTAATGAACTTCCATTTGACTCCATTGCCAAATGATTTAGAGATTTCATAATTTTATATATTATTTTTACCATTATGTCCCACCAAAACAATAAAACAAGCCCTGTACTTAATAACTAGCCTAAAATCAACCCTTAAAAGCGAACAAGCACACATCCCTTGCAAAACAACCTGAGAGATCCCTCTCTAAGTCTAGAAAGGCTAGGTCCTAGAACTCTAAATATTGGTTCCATGTTGCCTTATCATGTGGTATGCCAATCTTCCAAATCACAAGAATACAACATATGGTATAATATTGTGCTAAAAAATCTACTTAGGGTGAAGTCAAGGCCATCCTACATCCTGTCGAGTTAGAATTTTCTCACCTATATGGAAAAAAGTGAGGTACTTGAAAACCCATGGAGCTTGATAAATGAGAGGATACCCCCTCCCCCATCTCCCCCTCCCACTATTACCACTTACCACTTCAGGAGGGGTCCGAAATACCATTTCTTCTCCTTCAAAACCACTTTCCCCAAATAAGAAACCGTTTTTTAGCCTCTTTTACCAGTATGTTTTCAAGAGATATTTTGGGAAAATGGGAATGAATTTTTAAAAATCGAGTGATTTTTTTATTCATAATGGATGGAAGAACAAAAACCTCTCCCAGAATTTCTACAGGTGTTTTCAGTTGGGATAATCGAAGCTATATTGTAGACCTATTTTTCCGATTTCCGTTTTTCCTATTTTGGTCATGATCTTGCAACAGATATTGTGGAGAGCTCGAGATAAATTTAGAAAATCCAAGAGAGGTTTTTGACCCAAACAAGACAAAGAACAATAACCTCTCTCGTAGTTTGCATAGATTTCACCATTGGGGCGAAACAAGTGTCAGAGTGTACCCATTTTCTCAGCTCATTCGGCCCAGTTTTCAGGTGTGTAGCCGTTTGTTTATTTTTAGAGAGGAGATGAGAGATTTGATCAAGATAAGAATTTCAAGGTACCAGGCCATATGAAGAGCCAGATCCAGATTTTATTACTCAAAGGGACAGTCAAAATAGCACAATTTTCATATTTACACCGACAAATATATGACAAACCTAACTGCAGGGAATCAAAATAGTATTAGATGTCCATATGTCCTTTGTAACTCCAGCAGTTTTATTTGCACATAATACCATGTAATTCTATGTTATGTAGTTAGAAAGATATTAATGGTTATTTAGTGATAGTGTTTATTGTAATGAGTTAGTCGGATTAGGTTATATACTTGATTGTTCGAAGTATTGGGGAGGGGAGGGGGTAGAATCTGCAATGAGGGATGGGGTCCCATTCTGTAATGTTGTGACTGCTTGCGAAGTAATACAAGAGAAGCTTTCAGGATTCAAGTGGTGCACCAAATGGTGAAGTTTCTCCTGTTTTATGTGTTATTCATTGTTTTGCTACCTTATTATTTCTTCATTCTAATTTGTAGAACATAAAATGATGAATAGGATTTGTTTCTGTAGCACCCTATTTTAGTTGATTCTACAACAGTCCATGTTTTCCACTGATTCCAAACCAAGGGATTCTTAATTTCTTCTCAGTTTTTGCTAGACCTTACACTCCAGTTTAGTTGAGTAATTCTTAATTGGTCCTTAATTTTTGTTGAGTTCCACTTTCCTGTATCTTCCCACTCCATTTCATTCTGAGAGATCCAAAGTAGTACTTCTAGATTGCCCTATTTCGCTCATGATTTGAATACTTCTACAAATTTTTCACCCAAGCCCTTTGAATCCATTTTCCAACGACCCTTTTCCCTTGCTTTTTCCCAACAAAACAAATTCAAAACCCAACTTTTCTTATATTAACTAGCCTAAAATTCCCAATAAAAAAATCTAAATCCGACAGAGGGATCCCTCTCTAGGTCTAGGAGGGCTAGATCCTAGGCCTGAAGTGGTTTTGATGTTTCCTTCAAGATTCCGCCTTTAGCCTCAGAATTACGGAGTGATAACATAATTTCGACCATACTGGGGATGAGATTTATCTTCCTCAGAAAGTACATCAAAGTTCAGATTTAATTACTCGTGGTGGACAGTGACCAGACACAAGAAGGCTGCGTTATTCACCTGGAGACTCCATGATTCAAAGAACCCAAATTTTGAGCATTCATGGTGACTCCACAACATGTTGACCAGAGTTCCCGTTGAAAAATATGACAAGGTTTGTGGCAGGCCTTCTATCTAGTGAAGTTTTAAATGCGTTCAGGAATCAGTTATCAAGATTCAGCTTGATGAAGATTTCCTAGAGGTTGTCTTTATTATTTTGAAATCAAGAAAATTTAGGCCTAGAGAAAAAACATGTTTTATGGAGATAGTTGTTGAGAGATATGGAACTAGTATTGAACTTTTGAATTCTAAGATTCAATCATATAATTTCCGAGATCCTAAAGAATTCTTGGAAAATATTCCTTCCCCTAAGCAAGAGGAAATTGTACTACCTCTTGGCTTACATATTGAGGATGATTTTTCTTTCAAGTACCAAACTGAAGATGAGGTCTCAAGGTTTAAAATTGGGGATACGAATGATGAACTAGTCATTGAAGTCTTAGAAGAAAAAATCATACATCATGCTTTAATTGATCCTATAGTAGATTATATGGAGGTTATGTTTAGCTCAAGTTTTCAAACACTTATTCTCTATAAGGATAAAAAACATTAGTAGTTGCCATTACATATTATAACTTTGGTTATGAGGACACATAATCAAGTTATACTGTTGATTCTCCTGACAAGCAGTCAAGTTTCCCATCTATTTTTGCTGCTACTTGACTGGTTGTACTAGCATTATTGTATCATTTAGAACAAGGAGCAATTTTAGTAGAGTAGGTTTAGGTAGGTTTGCAAATAAGCTCAGTACTTTGAGCATATTTCCAATTTTAGTTTCATATTGTTGTCCATTTTTCAGTACAAGTGTGTTCCAGGCTTCAGTTTTGTAGAGAGTGTTAATTTTGGCTTGAAGACTGTCAGCCACAGAGGTTTTGTAGCAAAATAAATTGCAGGTTTTGGGATCAGCCCAATGGATCAGGCCACTAATCTATGGTGTTCTTGACACCTCTTTAAGGAGCTACCATCCCCAGTTGGAGCCATTTTTAGAGTCCTGTAATTTACAGTATCACATGGTGACTGAGTTTTGCTTATGTTTTTTACGGAAAATAATATCCATGGCTATCATTTATTTTCATAGAAATAAAGGGAACTCCTGACTATAAAGAGCTTCAAAGGAATCAATCTGCTTTTATGTTCAATAGAAGGAAGGAAGTGTTGTTGATAAGGTGTCATGGGAATCAAACTTCATTTCTACCCTCATTCCATTTCATTCACCCTCTTTATCCCCTCATTTCCTCCTTATTGTGAAATGCTCTGAATCCCATTCAAACCCAAAAACCCACATGCACAACCTTTTGGACTTATTTCTCTATAAACCCTTTTATATTAAAGTCTAAAATTCCATGGTTGTAGCTCTGCCCACCCACTAGCAACGATATCATTTTCTCACTTAAACTTTTCTTATTCACATCTCTGCCCCCATAGCCGATCGATTGAGACATATATATATGTCACATAAACCGCAATAAACACCCCACTTCATTTATATCCTAAGTCTGAAACCTCTACCTCTCTTCGTAATCGCACATCGTAATATTAAAAGGATAAGCACCCAAGGGTAAATGTTATAGTCGTCGAAGTGTGATTTGCAGGACTGGTGGGACCCATATTATCCTTGTATACACCTTGAATGCTTTGAAAACCTTCATATCATGGTTCAGGCAGCTTTTTCCATTTCTTAACTAAAATCACTTGTCAGTTTGGAAAAGTTTGTGGTGGGGTCTGTTTCCCGATCGCAATCGCAAATTGAAAAACTTAAAAGATAAGTTGTGAAGGTAAAATGCTAAAAACCGTGAAGTGCGATATGTGATGCCATGGTGGGACCCGATCGCAATCTCAAATCGCAAAACTTAAAAGATAAGTTGCGAAGGTAAAATGCTAAAAACTGCGAAGTGCAATATGCGATGCCACGGTGGGGCCCAATTGCAGATCGCAGATTTTAGAAAAAAAGTGCAAGGAAAAATGTTAAATTCGTTGATTTGCGATATGCAGTGACGTGGCAAGTGATAGAGAGTAACGTGGCATGGTGACAGGGTAGGTGATGTGGCAGGTGACATGGCAGGGTGACATGACAAGATGACGTGGCAGATGATGTGGTAGGTGATATGGCGAGATGACGTGGAAGATGACGTAGCAGATGACATGGTCGTGGCCCACATACCGCACATTGCAAGTTTTAATAAATAAGCACAGAGTTAAGTGATATAATTTTCGAGGTGTGATGTGCGATGCAGTGGGGCTCTATCGCAAATTGTAAGTTTTAATAAATAACTATGAGAGAGAAATGTTATAATTGTTGAAGTGTGATATGAGATGCGGTAGGGCCAGATCAAAAATCACAAATCACAAAACTTAAAGGATAAGTATGAAGGGTAAATGTTAAATCTTGCGCTGTGTGAAGTAAGTTGATGCAATGCGACTCCAAGGTGAAGTTTATAATATTTCAAGTCCGGGTAAATGGGTTTTTATGATATTTCGTTTGAAAAGGGGTTAAACGCAAAAAGGAAGGAGTCAGGTAGCAAAAGGGTCAAGTCGTGTCCCACCCATGTGCTATGCTATTCCACCTCTAATCCCCCTCCACCTTTCCTCCCTTTCCACACCTCTCATAACATCTCATGGTCCTTATCCAGTTTCGGCCTCCATGCAACATTCAAACTTTATCAAAAGGGGGGGGGGGGGGTTCGAAATGGGTTGTATCCCATACCACTGATCTGGCTATGTGTCACAACCAATATTACTCTGCACCCCCCTTGTATAATACCGCTTACCACTCCCACTCCCCTCCAAAAAGTTGTTTCCACCCTCCTCCAAAACCACTGTCATTGTATGACCGTTGCCAATTTCGCCACGCCACGTCCTCCATCATCCATCCCCATCTGCCAACCGCCATCCCTCCACGACCGAGAATATGAGGTTTGAAACTCATTCTATGAATAAAAAGGGCTAAAAACACGACGTAAAGGACTTATAATATATTGAGCCCTGAAAAAGGAGAAAAATGAAAAGCGAGGCTGAAAGCCACAAAGAAACAGACAAAATAGGTCGAGTCAGGATTTGGGGTAGATATATAACAGCAGAAACCAAAGGGGCAGTAGAAAACACATTAGTAGAGTCACTAATCAATGAAAATAGCGAGCACTGCTCCAAACTTAATTACCCAACACCTATTTTTTGAGGAACAGGGCCAGATGTCAGGAATACTTGATTTGCTCCCTCTTTGGCATTGCTCGAGCTAGTTTCTAACCATTCTGTAACTAATAACAGACTGCCAAAAGCCACTGTTGGAAACAAATATTATCTCATCACCTCCTGCGTGTTTCTACTTGTCTATTTTTTCTTGAACGTAATTACTACAGTAGACAGATTAGCCAACTCAAGTTTTTTATAAATATTGTATGCATTAGCAGTATGAAGGAAGGCCCCAGAAGGGAAGAACCATTGTAATAAGACTCATTATATTGTAAGCACTCTTTTTTGGATGAACGAAGGATTAAGCTATTTTCTAGATTCTTGTGTTATGCTCTGTGGTGAAGTATTTTCCCATGTAATTTTTATTCTCCTGTTTTCTCATATCGTTTGCTTTTTCTTAACTGGGGATAGAAAATTTTGTGCAGGATTTACCATAGGGTACCCTGCATAGTCTTGAAATAGTTCATTATGTTTTCTTCTGATATAGGAATATGGAATTCAGAGATGTTCTTCTTTTCATTCCTGTTGAACCTTAATCTCCCCCTCTATTCCATTTCACAAGATGTTAAGATCCATTGACATGGCTAGCTTGCCTTGTTACACCTGACCTCTCTTATTTATCTATATGAATTCCTCACACTTGTGTGATTCCATAGCTTAATGGCCCTCTTCTGTTGCCTCAACCAAACATATTCAAACAAACCTATGCACTAATAAATAGCCTAAAATGCCCCTATAAACAAAGCTATATCTAACAGAGAGATCCCTCTCCGAGTCTAGGAAGGCTAGATCCTGGATTCCAAAGTTTGTTTGATGTGTCCCTCCATAGTTCTGTCTTCAGCCTTCAGAAATTACGGGGTGCTAACATAATGGTGACCATACTAGGGACGAGTTTATCTTCCTCAGTAACACTTACAAGTTCAGTTTTGGCTTATGATGGTGAATAGAAGTCAAACACCAGAATGTTGTTCGATTCACCTGGCAACTCCATTGGCAATAAAATCCAAAAATAGAGATTCACTGGCGACTCCACAAGATCCAAATGGGATCAGTATCAAGGAGATATGCTCCAATGAACATAAATTACATTCCAGGCTTCCCAAACAAAATGACTCAGGTAAATTGGAAAAGAAATCTTCCTATTTTTCAAGATGAGAATGTTGATGACGCTTTGTTGCATCTCATTAAATTTCATATTCATTCATGGAAGTTGAAAGCTGAATGGTATGAGGACCACATGAAGATGTTGATGGCAACATTAGAAGGAATATTGAGGGAATGATATGAAGGTTTAAACCCTGGTAGTTTGTTTTCCTTGAATGATTTCCACCAAGTGTTTTACGAGCATTATAAGAATATTCCCCATTTTTTTCATAGGTGGAAATTGTTGTGATCAGTTTGAGGTTTTAATGCAATACATTGAAAATATTGATGAAGACATAGTAGATATGAATGATGAGGATCTCTTAGTAGAAATTTATGGGTTCTATTCTCAAGCTAACTTTCATGATAATCAAGGGAAGATAGTTGAAGATGAGATGAATCGAGAAGTGAAAGTAGATTCACATAATCTGTCTCTTGAGACAAATGATAACCTATCTTCTCTTTTGTATAAGGCTAAATAAAACATTTAGTATTAGGAGAAATCTTCACAAGAGAAATAAAAAAATTGATTTTTGATCCAGAGAAAACAAAGGTTGCATCCTCCTTTAACTGAAGAAGAAATCAATCAGATTCTAAGCATGCAGCCAACCTCCCAATCTTTGTGTAATCGAGAGATTCATTCTATTTGTCCTACTGATGATTTATGTATTGAAGTATTTCCTCCTAAAGAAACAAATGTAGAACAGATTGATGTTGATGTTGTTGCACATCCTAAAGAAAGCTCATTGCTAGAAATCACTTTTTCTCATCAAAAGGATGGTCTTCAGACATAATCTAGCAATCTCAGTCAAGTTATATCATATTTTTTTGAGGACAGCATAATGGTATACCATGAAGATGCCACATCAGATAATCATGGAGAATGTAAAGACATTCTCTTTAAGAAGGATCCAAAGCCTGATCAGTTGGAAGAAAGAGCAGTCATGAATGAAGTTGGCCATTTGGATCCTCAGTACCAAGTGTTTGTCCAAGATACCTTTTCTGACCTCTTAGACTCATTCAGAGAAGGAGTGTATTATGCCATGGATGGTTTGCTGCAAAATTCAAGGAAATGGTTGAACACTTATGTTCAACAACAGATAAGATGGGAGTGGTAATTTTGTTTTCTCAGCCTGCTCAAAGAAGTAAGCAAGAATCAGTCAAGCACTCATTTTCTTGACTGGTTACATTGGAAATCTGATTATTATTTGATGGGACAAGGTTTCATACTAGAGTAGGTAGATGTGCGAATAAGCTCAGCACCCTGAGCATATTTCCAGTTTTATTTTCATACTTCTTTCACTCATCAGCTTAATATTTCTTTCTGTTTTTTATTTCAACATAGTTCATATTTGAGCATTCAAATTTTCAAGTTGCAGGATTCTGGTGGCAGAGCAGATTATTGTCACCTACGGATTTAGATATATGTGGTTCTTTGTTGCCTCGATGGGAGGGAAGCATCCCCCAGAAGGAGCCACTATTAGGACTCTATAATTATAGGAAAGTCGGGATTTTTGAATTATATGTATTGGTTTGGCTTGTAGGACGAAAACAAGGTTTTATCCCGCAAAGTGGGGTTCATTTTCAAAAGCATCATGAATCAAATTCTTCATGGAGCATATTTAAAAAGAGTGAGTGATAAAAATTCCATCCGCACTGCTCCAAAATTCCGCAAAATATTTCTGATATATTATTCTGGTGTTGCATGGATGCGTGGACCAAAATTTTCTTCATTGTTGGAGCTCAGGTACAAAAATGTCATAAATCTGAATTTTAAAGGCTAAATGCGCTGTGAGATTAAGTGAAATTATTATGATTTTATGATATATAGTTAATTAATTCTATATTATTAAATAAATCTGATATTTAAATTAAAATGTTTTGCATACTTCAGTTTAGGAGCGATGGTCAAAGGTGGAACAGACAGTCCAAAGCAATTTCGGATCCCCCATGAGCTTCGAAGCCTAAGGGATGAGGGGGGGGGGGGGGGGGGATGGGTGGTTTTAATTAGCCACGTGGAAGTGGGAGGTTAATTAGCACACCCCTCCCCCTATCACCACTTACCACTTTATAGGGGGTCCAAAATACCATTTCTTCTCCTTCAAAACCACTTTCCCCAAATAAAAAATTGTTTTTTAGCCAGTTTTACTAGTTTTTTTTCGAGAGAGATTCTGGGAAAATGGGAATGAATTTTGAAACATTGAGAGATATTTTATTTAGAATGGGTTGTAGAAAAAAAACCTCTCCCAAAATTTCTACAGGTGTTTTTATTTGGGAGAATCGAAGCCATATTTCAGCCCTATTTTTCCGATTTCCGTTTTTCCTGTTTTGGTAATGATCTTGTGACATATATTGTGGAGAGCTATAGATGAATTTAGAAAATCTGAGAGAATTTTTTGACCAAAATCGGATGAACAACAATAACCTCTCTCAGATATTTCATAGGTGTCACCATTGGGGAGAAATAAGTGTCAGAGTGTACCCCTATTCTTAGCTGATTCAACCCAGTTTTTAGTTGTGTAGCAGTTTGTCTATTTTTAGAGAGGAGATGAGAGATTTGATCAAGGTAAGAATTTCAAGGTACCAAGCCATAAAAAGAGCCAACTCCAGAGTTTAGCACTAAAAGGGATATTAAAAATAGCACAATTGTCAGATTTACAGTGGCAAATACATGAAAAACTTGATTGCAGGTAATCAAAACAGCATCAGATGTCCATATGTCCTTTGTAACTCCATCAGTTTTATTTGTGCATAATACTACTTACTTATCTGTTATGTAGTTAGCAAGATAGTAACAGTTAGTTAGTGACAATGTTGATTGTAATGAGTTAGCAGGATTAGCTTATACACTTGATTGTTCGAAGTATTATCGGGGGGGGGGTCTGCAATGAGGGACGGGGTCCCATTCTGTAATGTTGTGACTGTTTGTGAAGTAATACAAGAAAATATTTCAGGATTCAGGTGGTGCACCAAATGGTGAAGTTTATCTTGTTTTATGTGTTATTAATTGTTCTACCATCTTAGTATTTCTGCATTCTAATTTGTAGAAAAGAAAATGATGAATAGGATTTGTTTCTATAGCACCCTATTCTAGATAATTCTACAATAGTCCATGTTTTCCACTGATTCCAAACCAAGGGATTCTTAATTTCTCCTCGATTTTTGTTGAACCTTACACTCTAGTTTAGTTGAGGTATGCTTAACTTCTCCTCAATTTCTGCTGAGTTCCACTTTCCTGTATCTTCCCACTCCATTTCATTCTCAGATATCCAAAGTAGTATTCCTAGCTTTCCTTGCTTTTCTCATGCTTTGATTACTTCTGCAAATTGGTCACCCGAGCCCTTTGACTCCATTGCCCAATGGCCCTTTTCCCTTGCTTTTTCCCACCAAACCAAATTCAAAACCCAAATCTGCTTATATTAGCTAGCCTAAAATTCTCAATAAACAAATCTAAATCCTACAGAGAGATCCCTCTCTGGGTCTAGGAGGCCTAGATCCTAGGCCCAAAGCAGTTTTGATGTTGCCTCCGGGATTCTGCCTTCATCCTTAGAATTACAGAGTGATGACAATATGTATACCAAGGCCAATAATAAATTTAAATATAAGATGGTATGTAGGAACAGAAATATGATGATTAAAAACTAAGAAGGCAACTTCATGCACACGACCACATTACCTAGGGATTTTAAGCAATATAAGGAAGTATTGGAGGAAAAGGAAAAATAAATAGCCCCAATGAAGAAATAGTTGAAGATTCCATATGCACATCTTGTTCCAATAATTGAGTTAGGAACACTAGAGAGATAGATCCAATATTTCAATGTTAAGCTACATCAGGCACTCAAAAAGAACAAGGAATACAATGACCAAATTGTGCTGCTAGAGGCATAGGTCCAAGGAATGAAAGAAAAGAAAAATTAGACTTTTCAAATTCAACGGACCCTAGATGTTTTGACCAGGAAAGTGGAATCCTTGAATGTGTCATTGGATGCAAAGAAGCTACAAGATCTACTCTTGAATTAAGAGAAAGAGCTAAGACAATAGAAGAACTCGAGAACACCAAAATGTATATGTACCAAGTAAAAGAAAACAATGAGAAAATTGAGGTTGAATTGGAGGTCTTGAGGAGGAAGCACCCAACCAAATCCTCTTTGAAGTCAACTAAAGGAATCATTTGGGACAATATCATGAAGAAAATGGATAGGAATTGGGGTTAGATGGAGTTTATCAAAGAGAAGATAAAAGTTTTCAGAGTGGATCATAAGGAAATGGATGCACTTAAAAGCATAATTAGAGTATCCCTAGCCAAGCCCTGAGTGATCATAAATTTTCTTAAACATATTTCCAAGTAGGAGGTCACCAAAAAAAACCTCAGCATATCCTAATTGCTAGCTAGGGATAAAAAAATGAAGAGGAAACAAAATTTAGTAACACTGGTAATAAAGAAAGAAAAAGCATTAGCTGAAGAGGTACAATGTTTCAAAGACAGATCTTAAGTGCTATATAAGAGATATTTCTGACCATTTTTTGATGGACATGGGGATTTGTATTCCAAATAATCCCTTATGAAAATCCTAAATTATATCAAGGAATATCAGAAATGATTTGGGGAGGAGGGCTTCCCATTACATGGGAAAGATATTATAAATCTTTATGAAGACTATTTTGAAATTTTACTCATGCTAAATAGCATCTTCAAAGAGAAAGGTAAATTTGAATACAAAATGAGCACAACCTTGGAAGGGACAATTTTGGATGCACAATTGTGCGATGTCCCCTTTGGCAAGGAATCGAAAAGTATGTTGGATCTATAGAAGTTGGTCATTTAGAGTGGATATATAGCAATGTCACAGGTGTCATCAACAAAGGCAGTCTCAAGTTCCATGCATTTACAACTACAATAGGTCCGACCTCAACCATCGACACCAACACTAGAATTAACACAACTAAGGGTGACACCAATGGAATAAAAACCAAGGTAGTGAACAACCCAGACATTTCCCAATAACGAGAGAGAAGAATCTCATCACATAGTCATGAGAGAGAAAGATAATCCACTACAACGAAATCAAATGGGGCCCGCCTTATAGCTAGCATATTTTTCTAGAAACCTCTAGAGGAAGTTTAGTACAATACAACCGTTTTTTTGTGAATATTCCTAGTGGTTTTATTGATACCACTGATGGTTTAGGCCTATGGTTTTGATTCTTTAGTGGCTATATATAGGTCTCATTTTGATGTAATTTAATGAGAAACATTTTCTGGTGTAGGAAAACTCTATCTATTTTTTTCCAGAATTTGTTGGGACTTTTGAAGTTGTCTAATGTGGAATTATAAAGTTAGTTTTGGGATGCCAACTTCTTTCTGATTCAACCCATATTTTTGTTTTGAGTTTTTCACCATACTAATACAATTTCAAGTATTTTTCATGGAAAATTATGTTGTATAGTTGGTTGGGTATGAAGCTGAAATGGAATTCTTAGTTAAAGTAAATTGTGAATTAGTATGATTGTTTGCTTTAATTTATATAATTTTAATCAATATTTGTTGAAGAGTATCTTGGATATTTTGATGAATTTTTACATGAATTTTTAATGAAATTGTATAATTCAAAATACTATATTTTCCTGGAGATGAATTCTTAATTTCTCAGCGACCCATCTGATTTTAACAGTTTTAGATGAATTCTTAATTGCTCATTTGATTTTGTTAAGTTTTGTTGTCCAGTTTTCCCTTTATTCAAACCCTTTTCATTTATTTATTTGAAACCCAAATATCATGAATGCTCTAACTGAAACAATTTTGAATGGTTGACATTTTTCTTTACGTATATTCTCAAAAGAAATTTGAAATTTAAAACAAAAATCCAAATTTGAATTGGCTGAAATATTTTCTTGCTAATCTTTAATTGTGAAAACTCATGGTGAATGTTAGAATGTACGAGATGTTCAAATTTAAAAATACACAACAAATATCAGCTAGATTATGAGTAATTTTCATTGCGTCATAATAGAAACATAGGTATACTAACAGAGATCATAATTTTATTCGAATGGCTGAAAATAAATCTTCATGCTTCTTTACTTTTCGTGAAAAAAATATAGGGAAAGTAGAGTGCATGAAACTTAAATATGAAATAAACACGTAGAATAGCAAAATTCAAGGTAAAATGCATAGTTAATTACAGACAACATTTTCAATGAACAAGCATAAACCCTTGATTTAATTAGCTACAAATTTTTATCACTTATGTTTTCTTATTGAAGCTTGAAACCAAGAACAAATGTGCATGGGAATTCAAACCTTAAGAATGCAAAGGTACCATAAGAAATATTCAAATAAACATAGATGATTTCATATACATAATTTCAACCAAAAACAAATATCATAATAACAAAATAGATGAAAATTACATGTTCCTAGGCTATGCACTGTAGCACGACATAGTGTGACTCTAGGGCCCCAACAATCTTTATAATTGCATTTTCATTTTTTATTGAGAATTTTCTTAATCTCATATGCTCATTTCTCATTTCCCTCTTGCAGTTTAGTGATTTGTCTCTTTACGATTTCATTTTCATTCTTCCCATAGCAATATAAGAGCTTGAATTCTCTTATATCCTATTTTAATTTCCTTATTTTCTTCTTTTTATTCTTTAATTTTGAAATTTTAGAAGTATCCCTAGAGTCAGAGGACCTCTTTCACTAGCTGAGGAATTCTTGATTCATGGTCAAAATATCCACTTATTGGCTTCATAGGTTTTGGCTTACTGTACATAGGATTTCTGGGCTTAGAGAACTTGATCCTCAACTTCTTAGGCCTTGCTTTTTAAAATGGATAAAGACTCCTCCCTGTCATGTCTAGGTTCATTCCCTATAGAATTCCATTTAGTGTCATTCTTGGAACAATGTTAGGTTGTTGGAAATGAAACTTCAAGACTCTACATTTTTGGTTTTTAATTGGAAACTGTCCTAGTGACCCATTGAGTGACAATGGTCCCTAAGGGTGGGGTTCCTAGTTTCATTTCTTTCCTTATAGGTATAATTTTATGGTTTATTTTAATAATTCTGAAATTAACATCTTCAATTTGATCCCTATCGTGTCGAATGATGAAGAAATATTATCCTTTATTATTCTCATCTGCAACTATCCCACTAAACTAGTTACTATTTAAGAAATTATCCTAGTTGGCATTCCTCTTCTTTAATTTATCCATAATCAAACATTGGCTGACCCATGGTGGCATAGGCTTTGGCCTATGATTCTAAGGTTTGTCTAGATGTGCTTGAAAATTTTGTAGAGAATTTTACAAAGATATAAAGGGAAATTCAACTTTTCATCTACCTCAAAATGTAACAATAAATGAATGTGGTATAAAAACATGACTCCATACATGCCATCACATGTAAAATATTTTTTCAAAATGAAATATATTCCTCCATTCCTCCTTGATCTACATCTTTAATATTCCCCTAGCCAAATTTGGATTATGTTTGTTTGCACATAGAAACTAATCTGAAACCCCCTTCTCAATTTTCATGTTTTTAAACCATTTTTCAGCCATTTGTGGTAAGATAATGGCTTCAGCCACTTATTCCTAAAAAAATATGAGATTAGGTCAAAAAATCTAACAATTTAACCATTGTAACCCTTTGCAAAGGTTCAATTTAATAGGTCATTGCACTCTCAAAATTCTTGGAAAAAGGGATACCAACCAGCTACTCGAAACTTAATCCTGAATGTGCTGAAATCTAGATATTCTTCCAACACCTATGTGCCTATGGGTTCATTCCTTATCACCCCCTATCTACCCATGGTGCTAGTTTTAATTCTCGAGGAATATATTGAATAAGTTCATTTCTTTATTTATCACTCACCAATGAAATAAGTTCTCAAAAGGCTAAGAGAAAATTTTTAATGGTCACTGGGTTCTAGTCATTCCCCCTCATATGAACCCTATTTATGATTCAAATTGAGGTGGAGGCCATCACAATGAGGGAAGGCCATTTTAGAAGCATTATTGAGCATGAGAGGCACTAACTTGATGGTGATAATAATATGGTGAGGGATAAACATAGAAATGACAGTGTATTAAGGTGATAGAGAAGTGAGGGAGGAGATTGCATGATTCAAAAGGTGGAGAGCAAAGTCATAGGTATGAGGGATGATGTATCAAATACATATGTATATATTTTTTAGTGGAGGGGAAATCCTGATCAAGTTAATATCATAAGATAAATATCACAAGTTAATGATCATATATGAAACATATAAAAGCTCATTGGAGCTTTTCCTGATTTTTTCCCATACTTATAGTAAACCAAAGAGCCTGAAAATTGTTTTTACCTTATATTACCTAAACAATAATTTAGTTTTTCACTCATATGTGTGTTCATGGTGAGCCCTAGTATTGCACCAAGAGTGCTGCAACTCCCAGGGGCTGCCCTACTTTACTTTATCAACCCGAGGTTCGTATCAACTTGGAGGGGATAGTGCTATGTACATAGAAGATTCATTCTACTCATGTCATCATCTTCTGCTGTACGAAAGGGTGCTACTTCTAGGGTTTCTCGGTGAAGTCTATCACACTTCAATGAAAATAAAATAAATTGCATAAAGGAAATGACAGAAAGGAAACTAAATTAAATTTCTGAAAATAAATGACAGGAAAGGAAACTAATTTAAAACACACTTAACTTGGCCAATCACCTAAACACACCCTATTTATCCTATCATATATCTACCATGATATCATGCTTCTAACCATGAAACTATTCATGATTTAAATCAACTTTAAAAAATGTTTCTTGCAGTTTGGAGGAAAAAGGGCTAAAGATTCCAAGGGAAGGCTAATTACACGAAACCAAGCTTAGACGAGTGAAAAAAGTGTTTGGAATTTATTAAAGCACATAATATCACAAAAATTCTTTAGAGAGGGAGGTTTTTAAAAGTGCGATGGTGGAATTGCAATGGGAGGAAAAAAGTGTGATATGCGATATTGCAATTCACAATATTGCAAAGCTGGAGGAGAAGCAACAGTGCAGTCGAGAGGAAAGTGTGAAGTGCGAAATGTGATACGACCAAAATTGTGAAATGCGAAATACGATGGGTGATGTGGTAGAAGAGTACGGTAATATCACAATCAGGTTTCGGAGGTGGAAAGTATTAACGGAAACCAATAGAAATTTCAATTTGAAATTTGTGGAAAGTATTTAAAAGAAAAAGGGAAAAGGTTGCAAAATGTGATGGGTGATGTGGCAACGGATTTCGGTAAGAATATCGCAATCGGGGCTTGGAAGTTGAACATATTAATGGGAACCAACTGGGGAATGTGATTTGTGATTGCGATAAGGCCGAAATTTGCAAAGTGCGAAATGCGATAATGCTGAAATTGCGACGGGACAATGAAGCGAAATGCGAAATGTGATGTCAGATGACGTGGTAGTAGGACATGTGGTAGAGCACTTTAACAATATCACAATCGGCGGAAAGGAGTGGTAACGTTAATGGAGAGCATATGGAGATTGCGAAATGCAATTGCGAAAAGGAATTGTGGTAAGTCTTAAAGGGAAAAGGGTAAGGTCAATTTCTAAAGGATTTTCGACTGTCTTTGTTAATAATCGACAAAGTTAAGGTGAAAAATAAAATCATAGAGATGCTAATGAATGGAAAAGGAAGGAGATGGAGGATCATGTGAGATGTGAAATGCGATAGCAGGAATTTCGAGGAGAAAAGGCAGAGGTCAAACTTTTAATGGTTTTTGTGAATAAAAATGGTGTGGTAGCTATTAAGGAGAGAAAAAGGAGGGAAATGGAGGCAAAACAGTAGTGCTCAGAAGTGTAACACACCTGCGGATTCATGCATAGAAAACATACAAAAATGCACGATAAAAATAGTGAAAGAGAGACTCCGACTCGGACCTTAACCTTTGGATTTTTTCCTCTATTTTATTATTCTCATAAGAAAATGAGGAATTACAACAACATAAGTGAAAGAAAAAAACTAAACAACAATGAAACTATCAAAAGCGGATCTGACTAAACGACAGCAAGAAAAATTAGGTAAATGACAGAAAGGAAAGAATTATAAAAATAGAGAAGCTAACGCACATGGATTGGGCACTAATCCATGAGCCTCACTTTCTGAAACTAGATCAATAAAACAACATTTGACTATTCATTGCATAAAAAAAAAAATATAGTCTCATTACATCCTAAAGGTTTTTAAACAACAAAAGCCTAATAATATGGAACGAATGGCATGGGATGGAATGGAATAGACTGGAATCCACCCTAATTAGCTCTTGATCAGCTTTATTTATCCTCAAGGGCAGCTACCAACAACTCCCTAGAAAATAGTGATTGAGTCCACTTTGACTCCAAGTAAACCATAGATTGAGTGCATTTTGGTCTTCGAGTTGCTTGGACGCCTTTGATAGTTAATTAGGGTGGAAACCCCCCTTGAATCTCTCCAATATTTCTCAATAATTTCCTGATATTTTGCTCATTTATTCTTCAATCTTGATCTTCTAGTGGTAGGGAGAAAGTAGGCTAAATTATCTCCTCCAAATCTGCATAATTTGCCCAATATTCTCACAATATTCTACAAAAATAACCAATATTAGGCACAAATGTAGATTTAACTTTAAACATTCCTAAGAACATGTTAAAGCATAAGAAAACGTTATTAAGTGTAGAAGGAGATATTTAATATATATTTTATGTGCATAAGGAAGGTAGATGGGCCTAAGAAAGGTTAGATGGGCCTTAATTTATGTCTAATTTAGAGGCCCATCAGCTAGTATTTGAAAAATATGGATGAGGAAGAGAGAATTGAAACCTTAGAACCAATGAAATATACCAAAGTAATTTTTATACTCTATTGTTAAGAAATATCAAAGTAATATTAGGTGTTGATATTGGACCTGGGACAAATAAACCTTTCCTACTTAAGAATACCTCTTGGATATTTGAATCAGGAGGCCACAAGTATCTTCGGTACCTCTAATATTTGAATTCAAATATTGTTACCATAAAAATAAAGTCATACTATGACATAAATATCAAAGGCATGTTACAAGTCACCTGGTAGCTAATATAGAGATTTAGTAACTGTTAAAATATTGACTTGAATGGTGGAATCACTTAATGTTAAAGTTATTGTTGGACTACTCCAAGGTTATATCATATTCAAATAGATTGGAAGAAAAAAATTCTTTCCATACACCAACTCATATACTATGAATCTGGTTGTATTTTTCGATGTAGCCTTATAGGCTGAAAGTTCCTCAAGAAGCCGATTTACCCAACCATGATGGTGTACTTCAATGATCTTAGTTAATATTGATTCAATTTCTCATGCTTAATTTGATGTCATTGAGTGAAATATTACATAGTTTTTTATGTGCACTACACTTCTTAATCCATAAAAATTCTATTTTCTACTTCAACGTTGGGGTAGTTGGCCCTACGATGCCTAGATTCCATTTTTCAAAACACTCTATGAGTATCTATGGTTGTAAGGGAATCTCTTTAGATTATACCATCTCACCCACCCATTAATAGTTGTAACTTCCTCAAATATACTTCTTGGCATATTTAAAAATATTATTGCAACAATACCTCGAGTGAAGGAATTTGAAGGAAGTTCTCTTGTTATAAGAGCTCCCTATGCATGGTTATTCATTATAGGATTTTGGTGTTGGTGCGACAAACACCTTCCAAATTTTTTCCCACATCCTAAGTTTTGGAGCCTCCTTATCATTTATGATCTGTCATCTCAAATTTTTCATGGTCGCTTCATGATTGTTTAATGTTTTTCTAAGTCTTTAAGCCTTCTTGCAGATTTTAATTATCAAAACCACTTGGTTACACATGCTTAGATTTCGATGCATTCACAACTGTGTATCTTTATTGAAATCTCAATAGTTAATGTTTACCCTTTAAAAAACACATTGCATAGTCCTTGAGAACAATACTTGTGCAGTCACTTGTAACAGTGATTCTTTAATCCTTAGCAGTAGGTATTGCGCAAATGATAGACCATGTGCATCCCCTACCGACAATTCTTGCACAGTTGATAGGGACAATGCATTACACAATCCATCTCGATAGTCAGTATGCAACATTATTTGACACTCTCTCTCACTCTTAGTGTAAATTATATCATCAATACAAAAATTCTTCTTAATTGTCACTTTTGGGTACCTTTTTCTTTCACAAGTGTCACTTTCAATTTCATGACTATCATTTTTTCTTGCTCTTTCTTTCAAAAGCGTCACTTTTGATTTTAATTTTATTCTACATGTGTTTCAATCTGGTGCATCACTAGATTCATCCCTAGCTCACTCTTATAAATTAATTTGACCCTATCCATCATAATAATCTGCGTTAGACACTCTCCAACATCCCAACACACTTTCTAGTTGCAATCAACACTTTTGTCGTAACTTGTATTGTAAGTGTCGCACAACTACGTTTCAATTGTCACACTTAGTAATAAGTGTCACTTTTTTATCATTTCAAGGTATGCATGTTGATTTTTGGTACTATGCATTCTTTGGCTTGTGTTTATGTTATTTGAGTGTGATATCACTATTTCAGGACTTGTTTGCATATCTTGTTCTCTCTTGTCTCACTAGTCCGACATAGTCATTTTCATAGCTTTCACTATATTTATAACTTTCTAGCCTTTCTCCCTCCTAGAATTGTGAAGTATTAAGCTATAGTGAAGCATCCTCTGCCTCTTGGAAATATGCATTATGCAGTACTAGAGGATATTTCTCCTCAGATGTACATTGAGAAATCTTCAAGTTTGGACCATCACTTTAGCTTCCTTTCCCTATCAATTGCATAGTTCATGGCCCCTCCTACCCTATATTTCACAATGTGTAGTTGCAGTGGACAATGCAACCTCCCTATCTAACTAGCATGCCCAAGTGGAATCTCCTATGCATCATTTTTAACTACTAAACATTTCACAATTTTAGTGTCCTAACTTGCTTCCTTGTCTGAAAAACTTCCTCAACTACATAATAATTTCATATGGTAGGAATCCTACTGCAGGTTGTCTATTTATAGTGAAAAATAGGTCACCTCTACATCATTCAAACCATCAACTTCTCAATTTAATAAGCATGTCCATCAATCAATTCACATTTCACAGTTATAGTAGCTAGTGCCTCACTCCTGCTGACTAAAACACCTCACTATGTAATCCATTTGCTTGTATTACCTCCCACTACAAATTATCTAGTTACAATGGAAAATATCACATCCCTCAATCCCTGTGAAATTCAACTGAAAAATCTATGCCTCCTCTTCCCTGATCATTTTGCAATGTGAAATCACAGTCAAAAGTCACTCCACCCTTGTCTGTTGAACTTCCCCACCACAGAAAGACTTGTCTACCCTCCCTTTTTTGTGCATTGCGTAGTTATAGTTAGTAGTGAAGCATACCTGAACCCCTGCAACTGAAAATTTCACAATAAACCAAATGAAGCCACTTCCTCTTAGTCCTTACACATACCCATCATAGTGATCAATTCCCATGAGTAGGAAAAGGTAGAATAGATAATTTTTATACTGATGTTTCCTTTTTAGAAGTGGAATTGATTTTTTGGTATTATCATCTCAACATGGCAGAGTGATGCTTAAGGGAATTCATCAATGAGAGGCTACAAGATAGAACTTGCATAGAAGAAGCACCAAAATGACCTTCATGAAGAACCTAAAAAATCCTTGGACCAAGAAAAATACATGGAAACTCATCTTAAATTGGAAGTTTTTGACACTCATGAAGACCCTTTATAATGTTAAAATAAGAACAACAAAATATCCATCATAAATAAGTCAAATTCATAAAATCAATGTGAAGAGATTGACATTAATGAAATGAAGTCTTATGTCACTATTTCCAAGTCATGACTTCTCAAAGTGTCATTGCAAAGTCACATGTGTCAATGTATTTTTCCACATCATACGTGGAATGTAATTATGTAATTTCCAAAATGATAAAATTTAAAATGTGTGGAATCCCAAGGGTCCCAAATGGAATGTGAAAAGTCACTAGAAGGTTATAAAGTGATGTAGAAGCTCAAAGGTCACATAAGAATTTGAAATTCATATTAGGATATCAAGAGTCATGAGGGAGGTCAGGAGTCACATGTGAGGTGGAGAGACACTTCATTTTTTATAAATACACCATCATATATCAAAAGAAGAGGAATTTGGAATTTTCACCTCGGCTTCTCTAGTTGGCATAGGAGAGAAGATATTTCTTTGGAAGAGAAACTAGCGACTTAGTGTTCCACTATTGGGGCTAATGTGGTAGCATTGTAATTGCATACCTTGGTACTTTCACTTAATATATCAAGCTCCCATATTTGACATACTTTCATGCATATTTTCAGGCTAGGAGTAACTCCATGAATTTTATTTTTTATTGCATTATCCATATCATGAATTTATACATGAGTGGAGAGACTCTTGTGATTCCAATTCCAAGGTATCTTTGTTTTATAAAATGCATAATGGAAATATATAGAATATTTACAATAATCCTTTACAAATAGGTGTCAAAATTACCCCACTCAATATGAAGGGATGTTGGTGAGTCGAAGCATCATTCTAAATATTTCAAAATTTTCCCTTCCAGGCGCTTTGGTAAATATGTCTGCAATATGTTCATTTGTGGAACAATGTCGTTGGTGGATTGTTTTTGCCTCAACATCATCTCAAATCAGGTGGTATTTTTTATTAATGTGCTTCATTCGATCATGTAACTTTGGGTTCTTGAATTTTTTTTTTAATAAGTGCTGTCAATCAAGATAAGAGTTGAATGTACATGTTTCTCCTGTAAATATTCAATAATTTTCCTAAGCAACACAATTTCCTTCGTTGCTTGCTTCAGTTTCTTCTATATATTCTGCCTCAGTTGTGGAATCTGTTGGAAATAATTGTTTGCGTGACCTCTAGGTGACATCTCGTGATCTAGGACTCATAACGTAACCTAAAGTAGGTGCTCCAATTTCTTTATCTCCATCAAAATCTAAATCAGAGTATCTAATCAAGCTGAAGTCACCCACCTATGTATACTTGAGTCCAAAGTCTTTAGTTCCCTTCAAGTACTTATAACTCTTTTTGCAATAGACCAGTAACCCTCGCGAGGCTTTTGAATAAACCTGGAGAGGATTACAACATCAAATGAAATGTCTTTTCTGGTAGTAGACAAGTAGTTGAGACTTCCTATTATTTGTTTGTACTTTGTTACATCCCCAAATTATTTTCCTTCAGTGGATGTAACATTTAAGTTTTGTTCCATTAGACTAGTCAAAGGATTGCACTTAGCCATGCCAAAATTGTTCAACATATCTCCAATGTACTTCTTTTGAGAGATGAATATAAGCTTTGGATGTTGAGTTACTTCAATACCAATATAGTAGTGAACATATCCCAAATGTTTCATTCCAAAACATTTCCTTAGTTCTTTCTTTATGGATGCAATGTAGCTCTCATTGTTCCATGTCATCAAAATATCATCTACATATGCCACAAGATATACAAATATTTTTTCCAGATTTCTCGACAAAACATCTTGCATCATGAAGATCATAATGTTTGAAATTGAGTTTCACAATATGCTAATGTAACTTCTCATACCAGTTTTGTGGTGTTTTCTTGAGGCCATACAAGGATTTTATAAGCTTGCATACTTTATGTTCTTGACCCTTTGAAAAAAATCCTTCTCATTGGGACATAAGAACATTATATTTCAAATCTCCATTCAAGAAAGCAGTTTTTACATCCATTTTATGGACCTTTCAACCCTTATGTGCTTCTAAGGAAAAGAGTGTTCGGATGGTAGCCCATTTTACCGTGGGAGAAAAAGTCACCTCATAATCGACAGACTTCCTTATGTGAAAAACCTTTTGCCACAAGCGTGGCTTTCTGCTTGTCAAGTGATCCATATTCCTTATTCTTTTTCTTGAATACCCACTTGCATCTAATTTGTTTGGTTCCTAATGGAGGATCAACTAGATTCCAGGTGCCATTCTTGATCAAAGAATCATATTCTTTCTACTTCACTTCTTTCCATTCATCATGAAAAAAAGCTTCTTTGAAGGAAGTTGGTTCTAAATTTGTACAAAAATTCAGGTCAAAATCATAAGAAACATTCATATCTATAGGCGAATCAGAACCGTCTACATCACTTCCATTCTGTTAGCACCTTGTAATTTCTAAAGGTTGGAGATAGAACCACAGAGTGAAACATCAAACCGCTTCGAGTCCAAGACCTAACCTTCCTAAAATAAGAGACAGATCACTCTGTTAGATATAGCTTGATAACTATAAGTGATGATATTAGGCTAGTTATAAAAATGATGTTTGTTTGAAGATGTTTGGTTGAGGTAGCAAAAAAGGGCCATTGCGCTATGGAGTCATAAGTGTGAAAAAATTCAGATGGATGAATAACTGAGGTCAAGTGCAACCAGGCAAGCTAGCCATGTCAATGGAACTTAACATCTTATGAAATGGAAAACAGGAGGAGCTTAAAGGTTCAACAAGAATGAAGAGTAGACCGTATTTTAATTTTACATTCTAGTCTTAGAAGAAAACATAATGACCTGTTTCAAGACTATGCAGGGTACCCTATGGTAAATCCTACACAAAAGTTTCTATCTGCAGTTAAGAAAAGCATATAGTTTTAGAAAGCTATAGAATAACAAATTACATGAGAAAATACTTCACCACAGAGCATAACACATTAATCTAGAAAACAACATAATCCTTCATTCATCTAAAAGAGAGTGTTTACAATGGAATGAGTCTATTACAATGGTTTTCCCCCTTCTGGGCCCCCTCTATACTGCTAATTCCTATAGTATTTATAGAAAAATTAATTCGGTTAATCAGTCTACTGTAGTGATTACATTTAAGCAAAAAATAGACAAGTGGAGATATGCAGGCATGAAAAGTAATCTTTGATAATAGCATCGCCTCTAGAATTAATTTTGGGCAACTCTTTGTAGGTCCAAATGCTTCAATGGCTCCTCAAAATATTAAACAGTAATATTTGGAGGTGGCTGCGATGGTTTCGAAGAGGCAGAAAATAGAGGCTCTGACATCTGTCTCTGTTTCATAGAAAACCAACCCTGGGTAATCAAATCTGTGCAATGTTGGCCACTTTTCATTTATAGATGCGGGAATTGCTGTGTTTGTCTGAATTTTCAGCTTTCTATTGCTAGACCATGATAGTCCTGAATGAACGCCCTTTGCCTGTCGTGACCTCCTTCACTTGCACGCCTGGTCGGGGCTTATTTCCCCCGTGAACACCTTTTTCCCGTTATAACATAAAAATCATGTATGAAATGCCTTTTTCTACTCAACTTGACTTGTGGTGTCTTTTCCTACCCGAGCCCTTCTTTGCTGTGTTTTAACCCTTTTTCAAAGAAAAACAACGTAAAACTTTATTTACACGGATCTGATAATATTTAAATTTTATCTTGGAGCCACATCGCATCCGCAACAACATCAAATTTCACCCTTTGTAGACTTTAACATTAACCTACTACACTATTCTTTTAACATTTACGATTGTGATGCGATCGGGTCCCACGTGTCGCATATCGCACTTCGCGGATTTTACCATTTACCTCTATGCTATCATTTATCATTTGCGATTTGTGATGTGCGATCGAGTCCCACCGGGCATCGCACATCACAGGTTGGTATTTTTAACATTTACCTCCTGCAGTAACCTTTGAAACTTGCGATGCATGCCATGCGGGCCAGGGCTACGTCACCTGCCATGTCACTGCCATGTTACCTGCCACATCACTTGCCACATCATTTTCCATGTTACCCGCCACGTCATCTACCACTTCACCTGCCACATAAACTGCCACATCACACGCCATGTCACCTGCATCATACTTCGGTGATTTTAACATTTACCTCCGCACTTGTTCTTTAAAACTTGCGATTTGCGGTATGCGAGCGGGTTGCATCACAAGTTAAAATTTTTAACTTGCGGGTGTTTACAGGTAAGTTATAAATGTTTTGAAGTGCGATTGGGCTGCATCGCAAGTTGAAATTTTGAACTTGCGGGCGCTGATAGGTAAGTTATAAATGTTGTGAAGTGCACCATGCAATGCGCTAAATGTTGGCAAGTGTGAAAAGGTGGAAGGTAAGGTAAATATGAAACTCAAAGGCTTATATGTGGATTTTGGTAATGTATAAAGGTTTAGGTGGGTTCTACAAAAGCCCATCGGCGGATTTTTTATGTTTCGGTGATAAGTTTGAGAAGAAAGGTTTAAAGCTTGCGGGGTGCTAAGTGCGGGAAAAACTAGAATTTCAAACTTTTTAAATATAAGTGGGTTTTATAAAGTAGTAAGTCCTAAAAGGTTATGTAAGTGGGTTTTGAGGTTTTTGAATGAGATTCAGATCATGGCATTAGGGGAATTTTGAGCTCTAAAATGGGCCTCCTAAGGAAAATGTACAATCAAAATTCACTTTATGAGAACCAATCACATTTTAGGAGATGACATCATCCCTAATGGTTAAGGTGGCATTGCTTGAGTTAAAGGTACTTACTTGTCACATTCTCAATGATGGATAAAAAATCATGGTTAACTATGGTAGTGCTCTAATTACTTTTAAAGTCATAAAGTAAAATATTCATAATAAATGTCATTTCACACTTTTTGAATAAAATATTATTATTGTCATTTCATATTCTTTGAAAGAAACAATGCAAATCCCTACACAATCTTCATGGCTTTACACACTTTTGAATAAATATTATATTTGTATATTTTCTTATATTTATTTTTAAAATATATATTCATCTCAATTTATTTAATATTACAATTTCAAATTAATTATAAGTTAATATCTATACATATATAATATACATATGAAATCAAAATAAATAAAATGCAACTTTTTAATTTTAGGATAAATCAAATCTATAAATAATATTATTATAATATTAATAATAATACAAAAATATTCCCAAGAAGAAGCACTGACCCTATTGCAAGGCCTCAAGCAGTTAAAGAAAATTGTCATCAAGGAGGCAAATGTTATTGGAGACTCCCAATATTTAACAAAAATTATCATGGACAACACCGTCCCTCAAGACTTCACGATAGCAAGATTGGTGACAAGAATTAAAAAGCTGGTAAACTCTCTTCAAAGTGTTAACTTCTTCCGTGTTTTGCGGGGAAGTAACAAGGAAGCGGATTTGGAAGCCAATAAAATCGCTCTTCTCTCTGCCAACACTCTTCTAAACGACGAGGATGAAGAGTGGGATCTGATCCCTTAGTTTCTTGTCTTCATGTTCTATTGTATTTTGCTGCATCAATTTGTTTGTATCCACAAGCTAGGGAAAATCTCGGAGATAGATTCGATTACCAATTGCATGAATCATCAATATATAATCAGTTGGGTAATAGTGTTTTTGATAGACGAGGAAAACTGGAATTTGGTTCCAATTTTTGTAATCTGATCTAAGGCATTCAAGCCAAGGTTTTAATATAAAACTATACCTGTTTCTGTAAAAAAATAAAAAAATACCAAAGTATTAAAATTTAAGAAAATAGAAATAGTTTTGTATAATGAAAACATATATATTAGTTTTGTATGTTGAAAAAGTTATATTAAGTTCAACATAATTTGGGGCAATTTTTTTTAAATTTCAATGTATATAAATCTTATATTATACTTATATATATGAAATAAATCTATTTCAACATTTTTTTCCTTTAATTTTAAATAAAACTCAATTCATTTCATTATGATTATATTAATATTATATATTATTATATATAATATTATGAAAAATAATATTCTAAATATTATATTCATTTTTATATTATATATTATTTCTTCTTAGGTTATAAATCAAATCAATTTAATATGTAATATAAAATTCATACATAAAATAATTGATTATATTATTTTTATATAGTACATTAATTACATGCTATTATACAATTTAAATAATATATATATATATATATATATATATATATATATATATATATATATATATTTTAATAACATATTGTATAATTAATAATATATGAATTTATATTTATATTTTATTTTAATTTATTTAAGTACAAAGGACAAATGCATTAGTTGTTCAATGATAATGATTTTTTCTTGAAAAACTCATTCTTATTTATAGTCACATCAATACAACTTTTTTATTAATTTTATTTTGGTACAACTTTTGAATTTAATTTAACCATGGTTACATGGATTGTGATGCAAAAGGTGGATTGAAAATTCATAAATATTATTGTATTGATTTAGCTACTATTTTATTATTTCCTTAGGAGGCCCATTTTAGACCTCAAAATTTTCCTAATGAAGTATCAGAATTTGGGAAAATGGGGGACAAGGAGGGTGAATGAAATGGAATGAGGGTAGTATGGATTTCGCTTCACCATCACACTTAATCAGTAACATTTTCCTATTTAAACTAAATTTAAAGGCAAAATAGATTTATTTGATGCTCTTGTGAGTTAGGATCTCCCTTTATTTTCTGAAAATAAATGATAGTCATGGAATATTATTTTCATTATGAAAAATATAAGAAATAATCAGTCACCTTGTGATACTGTGAAATAAAGGATTCTAATAGTGGCTCCAACTGGGGATGTAAACTCCTTCAAGAGGTGTCAAGAACACTGTAGACTAGTGGCCTGATCCACTGGGCTGATCCAAAATCTGCAACTCAATCTACTATAAAACCTCTGTGATTGATGGTCTTCAAGCTGAAATTAACACTCTCTGCAAAACTGAATTATGGAACACACTTGATCTGAAGAAAAAAAATAACATTCTGAAACTACAACTGGAAAGATGCTCAGATTACTGAGATTATTTTAACACCTACCTACCCTACTATACTGAAATTTCTGCTTGTTCTAAATGATGCAATAATTCCAATGCAGTCAGTCAACTAGCAACATAAACAAATCGACAACTTGACTGCTTATTAGGAAAATCAACAGTATAACTTGATTATGTGTCCTCATAACCAAATTTACAATATGAAATAGAAACTTCTGATGTATTTGATCTTTATAAAGAGTACATGTTTGAAAACTTGGACTAAAAATAACGTCCATATACTCTGTTATAGGATAAATAAAAGCATGGTGTATGATAACTGTTTCTATGTCTGCAATGACTAGTTGATCAATTGTATCCCCAATATTAAACCTTGAAACCTCATCTTCAGTTTCGTATTTGAAAGCACAATCATCCTCAATATGTAAGCCAAGAGATAGTACAATTCCTCTTACTTAGGGGAAGGAAGATTTTCCAAGAATTCTTTAGGGTCTCAGAAATTATATGAATGAATTTGAGAATTCAATAGTTCAATACCAGTTTCATATCTTTCAACAAATATCTCCAGAAAACATGTTTTACCTTCAGGCCTAAATTTTCTTGATTTCAAAATAAGTAATACAACCCCTAGAAAACATTCATCAATCTAAATATCTTCATCAAACCACTTGGAGTCTAGGACCTAGCCTTCCTAGACTCAGAGAGGGTTCTCTCTGGTAGATATAGATTGATAACTATAAGTGTTGATATTAGGCTAGTTAGAAATGAGGTTTGTTTGAAGATGTTTGGTTGAGGCAGTAGAAAAGGGCCATTGGGCTATGGGGTCATAAGTGTGAACAAATTCAGATGGATGAATAACTGAGGTCATGTGCAACCAGGCAAGCTAGCCATGTCAATGGATCTTAACATATTATGAAATGGAAAAAAGGATGAGCTTAAAGGTTCAGCGGGAATGCAGAGTAGACCGTCTTTGAATTCTACATTCCAGTCTCAGAATAAAACATAATGTATTGTTTCAAGAATATGTAGGGTACCCTATGGTAAATCCTACACAAAAGTTTCTATCCACAGTTAAGAAAAGCAAACAGTATGAGAAAACAGGAGAATAACAAATTACATGAGAAAATAATTCACCACAGAGCATAACACAAGAATCTGGGAAACATCATAATCCTTCAATCATCCAAAAGAGAGTGTTTACAATGGAATGAGTCTGTTACAATGGTTTTTCCCCTCCTAACCCCCCTCTATACTACTAATGCCTATAATATTCATAGAAAACTTAAGTCGGTTAATCAGTCTACTGCAGTGATTACATTTAATAAAAAATGGACAAGTGGAGATATGCAGGTGTGATCAGTAATCTCTGACAATAGCACCGCCTCTGGAATTAATTTCGGGCGACTCTTTTTAGGTCCAAATGCTTCAATGGCTCCTCAGAATATCAAACAGTAAGCTTTGGAGGTGGCTGCAATGATTTTGAAGAGGCAACAAATGGAGGCTTTGAAGTCTGGCTCTGTTTTGCAGAAAAATGGCATTGGGTAATCAAATATGTGCAGTGCTGGCCACTTTTCATTTATCAATGCAGGTGCTGCTATGTTTTGCTGACTTTTTAGATTTGTGTTGCTATACCATGATAGTCCTGAATGAATGCCACTTTCCTGTCTTGACCTCCTTCACTTGCACGCCTCGTTGGGGCTTATTTCCCTCATGAACACCTTTTGCCCATTATAACATAACAATCATGTATGAAACGCCTTTTTCTGCACAACTTGACTTGTGGTGTCTTTTAGTACCTGAGCCCTTCTTTGCCATGTTTTAACCCTTTTTCAAAGAAAGACAACGTAAAAATTTATTTACCCGGATTTGATAACATTTAGATTTAACCTTGGAGCCGCATCGCATCTGCAAAAACATCACATATTTCACTTCGTAGACATTAAAATTAACATGCCGCGCTATTCTTTTAACATTTGCGATTGTGATGCGATTAGGTCCCACCTGTCGCATATCACACTTCACAGATTTTACCGTTTACCTCCGTGCTATACTTTATCATTTGTGATATGTGATGTGCAATTGGGTCCCACTGAGCATCGCACATCGCACATCGACATTTTTAACAGTTACCTCCCACGGTAACCTTTGAAACTTGTGATGTGCGCTATGCGAGCCAGAGCTACATCACCTACCATGACATCCTGCCACGTCATCTGCAACGTCACCCACCACGTCGTCTGTCATGTCACCTGCCACTTCATATTCCATGTCACCTGCCATGTCATCTGCCACATCACTTGCCACGTCAGCTACATCGCACTTTGACGATTTTAACATCTACCTCCATAATTGTTCTCTAAAACTTGCAATTTGCGGTATGCGGGCGGATCACATCGCAAGTTAAAAATTTTAACTTACGGGTGTTTACAGGTAAGTTATAAATGTTGCAAAGTGCGATCAAGTTTCATCACAAGCTGAAACTTTTAACTTGCAGGCACTTACACGTAAGTTATAAATGTTGCAAAGTGCACCATGTGATGCGCTAAATGTTGGCAAGTGCGAAAAGGCAGAAGGTAAGGAAATTATGAAATTCAAAGGTTTATATGTAGATTTTGGTAATGTATAAAGGTTTAGGTGGGTCCTAACAAAGCGCATCGACATATTTTTTATGTTTCGACGATGATTTTGAGAAGAAAGGTTTAAAGCTTGCGGGGTGCTAAGTGCAGGCAAAGCTAGAATTTCGGACTTTTTTTAATATAAGTGGGTTTTATAAAGTAGTAAGTCCTAAAATGTTATGTATGTGGGCTTTGAGGTTTTTGAATGGGATTTAGAGCATGGGAGTGTCATGAATTGGGAAAATGAGGGACAAGGAGGGTGAATGAAACAGAATGAGGGTAGTATAGATTTCGCTTCACCATCACACTTAATCAACAAATTTTTCCTCTTTAAACTACATTTAAAGGCGGATAGATTCATTTGATGCTCTTGTTAGTTAGGATCTCCCTTTCTTTTCAGAAAATAAATGATAGTCATGGAATATTATTTTTAGTATGAGAAATATAAGAAATAATCAGTCACCTTGTGATACTGTGAAATACAAGAGTCTAACACATTCTATTTAGTTGAGGTTGTTGTCCTTATCTTTCTAACCTCATCAAAACAAACAATTTCAAGTGTATTTGTCAACTATTTTGGAGGACCTTTATGAGATGGAATAGGCTTCTCAGTTGATTGAGTTGGGGTTGAATCAATATTTATTCTTTGAATTATATCAATCACATCACTCAAAGTGTCAACAGTCACTAGAGTTTCATGTGGAGTAGAGAGTGCTTAAAAAGAAGATTCCAAAGGTTGATCCTGTTAGGTCCCTGTAATTTCAGCAGATTGGCAAGACTAAAACTGCAGAGGCAACATGTGAACCACTTTGGGATTCTAGGATCTAGCCCTTCTGAATCCAGAGAGGGATCTCTCTATAAATGTGTTTAAAGTTGTGATCTTTAAGGCTTGAAATGTGATATTAGGCTAGTTATGAAGAACAAGGTTTTGTTTGGTTTTGGTTGGGCTAAGATAAATGAAGGTGAAGGAAGTCTAAATGAAGGGTGAAGGTGTATGAAAGTGAAGGAATGATTCAGCTAACAAGATAGGCAAGGATTAGCTTCAATCCATTGTGCTATGGAGTCATAGTAGGATTTAATTGAAAAAACAAGGTTCAAGAGTGGTCCATGGGGCAAGTCATCTATGTCAAAGGATCTCTTTAAGTTGATTTTATGGAATGGAATGAAACAATAAGGAAGGGAATCAAACAGATGCAGAAAAAAGAGAAGCTTAATTTCAAGTAAGTACTTTGAAACTACCCTTCTTTTGGCATACAATTAAGAAAGACATAAAAGTTATCTAAGATCAGGTAAGTACTTTGAAACTAGCCTTCTTTCGATGCACTTTCAATAGAAAACATTTAAAACACATAGAATAACTTAAGATCAAGTAAGGACTTTGAACCTATTCTGCTTTTAGCATATTCAAAGGAAAAAAATTCAAGATAAACAATAAAAGTAGTCTAAGATCAAGTAAGGACTTTGAACCTATCCTGCTTTCAACATACTTTAAGGAAAAATTTCAGACAACCTTTGGAGATGAAACTAGAGTACAAGGCTAACCATAGACTTCCCTAGTTCAACTTTACTTAGCAGAAACTGTAAATAACATTCAAGAACAACGTTTAAAATATAGACAGTAAGACATGGGAACGCCAAAATACCTTAACTACTTAGACTTTATTAAATCATTCTTAAACACACAATTTGAGGAAAACATACAGATAAAGCTTATTAGTGAGAGAAGGGTACTTTTGACAGTAAATCCTAACTCTATAATTGATGTTCTTTATCAGAGAAGATGGAAAGAATGGAAAGAAAAAGAAAATAACAATTTACAATAAGAAAAACATCACGATTGACATAGACCAGGATCCCATAAATCAGCTTGTATTTGATGCTTCAAACTAGTTACAATCATCTAGTCCAGTGGGTCTCTATAGCTTCAAACTTCTCATCTCAACTTAGGTATCTTCAATTCCAAACAGAGCTTACAACAACTTCAGAAAACTATTTACATGCAACAGATATTCAGAGACCAACCTTTGTCTCATCTTCTACAGAGTTATATATAAAAGAAAATGAGGAGGTGGGATGTAAAATAAGATCTCTAGGATCAATTAATATAGTTTAATGCTTCTCGGCCTTTGAGGGGCTCAATGGAGAATATTCCTAATATTTTCTCTGTATTAATTGGTTTTCATTAAGTTTTTAGGCTATTCGGGAGAAATTGTTGACTTTGAAGCTCTTTCTTATCTTTGTAATAACTTTGCTAACAATTGTAATAAGTTCCTTTGATTTGAAATAACTGTTCAGTTGTCTTGAGGCAAATATCTTATGTTCTGGCAATAACTAGGCCTCCTTCGAATGCTTCGAGGATGTAGGTGGCTTTTGGTAGCTGGAGAGGATTAAATTAACCTCTCATGTGGTAGTGGAGGCTTCTCGGATTGATAGATATATCTGTCTTTCCCTAAAACACTTTTAATTCACTTTAGATCTATGTTTTAGCTCTGATTAGGCTTAATATTTGTCTTTCGATCTTCATGATGTCTTTAACTGTGGATTAGGCTCTTGGTTAGCTGAATTTATGCCTTAATCCTTCAAAACTGTGTTAAAACCTTTAAACATTGATTTATGCTTTGATTTTATCCCTGGATACTGATACTATTTGTCTGTGATGATTGCAGTGTTTTCATTGTTGTTGTAGGTGCGCAAAGGGTTGTATAATGGCATCAGTGCTCATGAGACACAGATAAAACATGATCTGGAACCCTGGGAAATGATCTCCTTCAAGGATAAAAACCTATGGGATTTTCATCCCCGACCTTTGATTTCCTTTAAGAAACTATGTAAAATCTTTAAAACCTGCAAAAATACACAAAAAGTTATGAAATCCTACGTGGATGGGTTAAAACTGCTTCGGAGGTTTAGGTTAGAGCATGGCCGTTAGATGAAAGCATCCAATGGTGAAGATTGCTTGCTGAGATCAAAGGAGAGGCGGTCGGAGAGGTGAATGAAAGATTAAATCCGAGTCGTAGATGGATATTAATCAACGGCTAAGATCAATCCAGTTTTTTATAAGGCAGACAGAAAATGATATAATGAAATGAAGGAAAATATAAAGAAAATCGGGAAAAAACTTTATTGATAGCGAAAAAGGCTTAAATGAAATTTTGGAGTCGCAGAAGGATCTAGACCATTGGATTAGATTAATTATCAGAGATCGACAATGGATATCCTTTGATGAAATCTCTGGGAAAAATGGTGGAGGGAAATGGCTTAATAGTTAAATGCAATCTGGGCCATTGGATGAAAAGAACGAACAACAACGATTAATTCAGAAGAATGCAATGTAATGGGGAAAGGTGGTTTAGCAGAAAACCAGACTGGTTTTTGCACGGATCTAAGGCAGTTACCAAAATTGCCCCAAAAAACGCGATACACTTCGCCGCCTACCACGTGTCCTCAGGAAAAAGCACTTTTTTCACATTATTTTTAGGCGTTAAACCTCTGGCGTAGAAAAAAACACGAAACATAATTCCATCCATCGGATGAATGGGCGCAAATCCAACGGTGTGGATCGCACACAATGGTGGGTAAGATGCGCGGGTGGAAAAGGGTGGGCAGGGGCAAGGTAGTTTAAATATTGACTATCAAATCACAGGAATGGACAGTGGAGATTTGATCTGGGGGCGGTGAAAGAAATGAAAGGCAGGGGATCGGGCATATATCGAGAGCAACACTAACTGTTAATCTGCAGAGATCAACTACAAAGATTCATCGACGAATTATACTGTCGGGTTTCTGAAATATCAAATGGAAGTGGGGTTTGATCTGGAATGTCGGATCACAGGAATGGATGGTCCAGATCTAATCACAGGATCACAAATCGACAGAGACAAAGGGGAGGCGCAAAGGGAATGCGCCGATGTGATTAAGCGCGGGCCGTTAGATATAGGAGAGATCAACGATGGAGATTCAATTGGCGGGTGTGATGGTAAGGGCTGAGAGAGGAATGTGATTAAATCTGGGCCGTTGGTTCTTGTGGATTTCAATGGCTCAGATTAAATCACAGGATCACAATCGGAGGAGGGAAAGGGAATGAACACAAAAAATTTCTGTGATGCGATGGAGCGAGGACCGTTGATCTAAAAACTAGATCGACGATCAGGATTTAATTGGGAAGGCCAAACGCAGAAGGGGGGGTTTGGCAAGGAAGCGATATGGACCATCGGATCTGGGGGTAGTGAAGAAGATCAACGGTGGATAAGCGATCGCAGGATCGCATCGGCGAAAAGGAAAGAGCGAAAAGAAAGGGTCAAATGAAGTTTTGCGATGCGATTTAAAACTTGCGATGCGACAAAGCTTGCGATATGATTTAGCCGATGGTTGTTGATCCGCTATGATCGACGGCTTAGATCCATTCAAACCACTTCATTGGGAAATAAAAGAAATCAAAGGAAAGTCAGGTTTTTCTGAATTTCAAAGGAGAAAAAGGTTTTGGATAAGTCCTTTTGTGTTTTAGCGCCCGATTGCGGGGCTCAGGGTTATGCGAAAAGACGAAGGGATCGGGGGTTAGAAAGAAAAGGGCTAATCGCAATTGGAGTTTCCAAAAGCAAAAGGTAATCAGGAAAAGAGACTTACCTGATTGCAACTGCATGATGGGGCTTTAACGGTGGGTCACAGGTCCGGTTTTATGCGGAAAAAGGGGCTGGGGGCTAAGGCCAAAGGGGCTTAGGGCCTTAATAAAAAATGATTTTTTTAGGCAAAAATGAAGGATTTTCAAGTCTTTTTTGGCTTTCGGTAGAAGGGGGAAAAGGGGCTTTTAAACCTTCAAAAGGAAATTTCAAAGGTTTAAAGGGAATTTCGAGGGAATGAGAGGTAAATGAATAGTTTTATGGATGAAATGGAGAAGGAAAAAGGAGAAGAGAAAATGAGGGAAAATGGAACTTTTCAGTAGTCTTTTCTTTTGGTAAACAACAAATTGTTCTCAGGATTAATGAGGGAAAAAATAGCAAAGGTTTTCTGAAGGAAAAAGAGACATCATTGAGACTTCAAGAACTCACAATTTGGAAATGAATTTTTTCTTGAAGGCTAGAAAATATCTAGCCAGAATTTGATATGACAAATTTTTATAGGTGGCTAACAGTGGCTCCACATGGGGATGGTGCCTTCTTGAAGTTATCAAGAACTTCAGACCTGTCTTCTCTGGAAGCTGATCAATGCCTCATCCATTGGGCTGTAACTTTCTTTCTTTGCTGATCTTCCTTTTCTTTGACAGTGTTAGCAACCAATTAAACCAATGGAATTCTATCAAAACAAGCTTTCTACCTACCCAATCCTAATGATCTAACATTTTTTCTTCTTTTCAGAGTGAATTTGGATTGGAAAACTTTTTTTACAAACATTTTTATTCTTTTGAAAGCATAAAAATATTCTATTTATACCCTTATTTCTCCATGAACTCAGATTAAGATGTTGAGTTCATAAGCTTCTCTACCTAACTACACTCTGTCAGGATTTGATTGTCTGACAGATTTTTATTCACTAAGTTCTAAAACAGGAAATTTAAAATCAAACAAGCCAGGATTGAATAGTCTAACTTGTTGCTGATCCTTGGCATAAAGACAAGCTGCACATAGACAAAAATTTGCAGAAAAATAAAGCAAAATGGTGAAGGCTTAAGATATGAAAACTAAATAACATCCTTCATTTCTCTTCCAGCTCAGTTTTTAGGCTTGTTTGAGCTATTTTTATCTTTGTTCATGGGTTTAATTTTTGGGCATATTAGAACCAATTCTTCTATTCTTGGCTCAAGATTTGATCAAGTTAGAGCCACTCTTTCTTATTTAAATTCATAGGTTCAGATTTTGAGCTTGTTTGAACCCTTTTTCTTCTATCCTAATCTTCCTAACTGATAAGCCAAGATTAAACTGTTTGGTAGATCTATTTCACTAACCTATCAGCAGTAAATTGAAATCTAATTAGTCATGATTAGGTTGTATGACTAACTAGGAGTGTGTTTCTTAGGAGTGGCATTTAAGCTTGCACACTTTCAAATTTTATTTCTCTTTTTTGGTATGGGGTTGTACCTTTCTTGTTTTACAATCTGCCCTCTTTTTACTATTCTATTGTTTTTGAATTTTTTCATTTTCTAACTTTGAATGCAATGAAGAATGTGATATTCACAATGAGAAAAAATAAAAAGGCTTCCAAACTGATATGGTCAAGAAAAATAATGTTTGAGCATCCTGCCATTGACAGGACCCCCAAACAGTTTAGCTCCACTCAATTCTTGTAAAAAATAGGCATTGTTTCCAGCAGTAGAATGAATGAGATAAGGGCCAAGCCATAAGTTATCAAATTTCCCATGCTTACCCTTATATTCTCTCCTTGAATCCCACTTTAACACTTTGTCCCCAATGTTTAAATTATTGGCCTTTGTCCTTCTATCAAAAAGCTTCTTGATGATTTCTTGCTTTTGTAATGCTCTGTTGTAGACCTCCTCTCTGGTTTGCTGAAGATGTATGGTCTGATTTATTCTTCTTATCATGTCATTTTATTTAGATTGTACTTCTTGGATCAGCTTCATGACTGGCACTCTTAGGTTGGTTGGAAAAATTGCATCTACTCCATATACAAGCTGGTAGGGTGACATTCCAATTGATTTTTCAAGTGTTAATCTGTCAGCCCAAAGTGCATGTACCAGCTTTGTGTGCCATGACTTCTTATTTTCCTCCAACAACTTCTTGATTATGTTCACCAAGCTTTTGTTTAAGGATTATGTCAGTTCATTACCTTGAGGGTAATCAGCAGTAGAATGACCCAAGGCAATCTGATACTTGTGATAGAATTCAACCATATTTTTGGATCCAAATGAAACTGCATTATCAGTAATAATATTTCTAGGATAGCCAAATCTAGATAGGATATGAGTTTCAAGAAATTTTATAATAACAGAGTCATTGGCTTGCCTAGAAGGGATGGCTTCTATCCATTTGGTGAAGTAGTCTGTTGTAGTGAGAATCCATCTATGTTGGGTAGATGATGGTGGATGGATTTCTCCTATGAATTCTAGACCCCACTATTGAAAAGGAGCTTCAACAATGATTGGATGTAAAGGTAAGTGAAGCAATTTTCTTTTTCCTTCAAAAAATTGACATTTATGACAAGCAATAATCATCTTATGGACATCCTAAAAGAGGGAGGGCCAATAGTAACCAACTCTAAGGATTTTGTTGGCAATTGTCTTCCAATAGAGGTGGCCTCCACATTCTCCTTCATGGAACTCATGCTTGATTATCTCTGCATCATTCTCAAGCAAACATTTAAGCAATAATCCACTAGAATTTTTCCAATAAAGACATTTATCTAAAATGAAGTAGTTAACAGCTTTTAACCTTAAAAACCTTTCCTTTGTTTTTGTCAAACTAGGAGGTGTATTCAAATTGATCAAAACAAATAAAATATCAGCATACCAAGAGGAATTCATAAAATAATCTTAAACAATGGGAGTTGACATTTCATTTTGTTCATCTAAGGCATTTATCATGTTTATATCAAGAGCTTCAAAATTCGATTCAGCCATTAATCTTGCTAGTCCTTGGCCTTTTATGAGTTTAGTGGGCTTGATTTCTAAATCATATTCAAGTATCGCAGCTATCCACTTACCTCTCTTGCCATCTGGGTCCTGTGTTAGAATGCCTTTCACATCTAAATTTGGGACAAAGGCAATGATGTGGGAGTGTAAAATGTATACTATGAAGTCTTTTAAAGCTTTGACCAAAGAAAAAGCTTGCTTTTCCATGATGTTATACTTCAGAGGTGCATCTCTCAATGCCTTACTAAAGAATGCAATTGGCTGCTCTTGTCCCTGTGGATTTTTCCGCAATAGGACAGTAACCATTGTATGTTCTGATGCAAATGAAAAAATGAAAAAATCTTTTGAATAATCAGGACTTATAAGAAATGGTGTTTTTGTTTTACCAGCTAAAAATATTTCTTTGTTTCCAAGGTCCATTTAACTCCTTGTTCCTTTTTCAGCATGTTTGTTATGTTTCTAAGGAGTTCATCCAAGTTGGGTATGAACCTTCTCAAGAAATTAATATTTCCAATGAAAGATTGAAGTTCCTTGATTTTTCTAGGATGAGTGATTTGCAATATACCCTCAATCCTCTTTGGGTCTATCTTTATTCCTTCTTCTGATATGATGTGTCCAAGTAGTTTACCTTCTTGGGGACCAAACATTGTTTTCTTAGGATTTAAAGACAAACCAAATTTTCTGCATTTCTCAAAGACTATTCTCAAGTGTTCTAGGTGTTCTTCATCTGTTTTTGAAAAACAGTGATATCATCAAGATAAATAATGATGAAGTAGCCTAATTCTTCCAAGAATGCAATATCCATGGCTCTCTAAAATGTAGCACTAGCATTCATTAAACCAAAGGGAATTTTCACATACATGAAAGTACCCCAAGGTGTAGTAAAAGTTGTCTTTAATTGATCATCAGGATTTACTAAAATCTGATTGTATCATGAGAATCCATCTAGCAAAGAAATTCTTTTAGAGAAAACTAACTTTTGTAAAATATGATCCATATTGGGTAAAGGGTAGTTATCCTTTAACGAGGCTTTGTTTAAGTCTCTAAAGTCAATACAAAGCCTAATATCTCTTTTTTTCTTCATGACTGACACTAGATTAAACACCCACTCTGAATATCTAATAGGAACAATAATCCCAGCTTCATACATTTTCTTGATTTCCTTTTCAACCAACGGTAATTGAACAGGATTTATTCTACGTAGTTTTTGTTTGAAAGGTTTTTGGTTTTCTTTGAGGGTATTTTGTGCTAAATTATTTGTGTGTCATAGGATTTGAGATCCTCATAACTCCATGTAAAAACATCAGAAAATTCTTTAAACAGCTCTATGTATTTCAGTTTGATGTGAGCTGGTAAAGTCTTAGATAGTTTGATCATTTTTGGGGTTTAGTTCATTGCCTATATTACACTCTTATACTTCAGTTTCCACGGGCTCCAGTTTTGGTTTCTTGGCAACATCATTGAAAGCAAACAATTCTTCCAAAGGAACCAGTCCTTTTGGAAAATATTGTGTGTTATATTGCAGTGTTTCTAAGTCTTCTTTTTTCTAAATCTGCACTAATCTCCATGTTATGTTCAAGTTTATTAGCTAACAAATTTATAATAGCAAACTCTGGAGAGTTTTCTTCTTCATCAAGTATATTTTCTTCATTAGAACAGTCTGTTTCATAATCTGAATCTAAGCTTGGTAGCTCAAATTCATTTTTGGACTGTAAGAAGTCTTCTATTTGTTTGTCTCCATCAAACACTTGCCAATATTTTTCATTGTCAAGGAAAGATGGTCGAAATTTGATTTGAGTAGTGGATAGTTTGGTTTCATAAGGTGTCAACCATGTTCTAGTAGCAAATGCCAAAACATTAGCAGCAATATTCTGATTTCTTGGTACAAAGAAAAGTTTAAATTCATCAAATATTTTCAATAAATCAAGGGTATCATTCCTTTAGGCTCTAAGTCTGGGATGTTTGGCACTATATTCCCCATTTACTTGCCTAATTATCAGTTCGGAATCACCATGAACCTCTATCCTTTTGGCCCCTATTTTCTTCAATAAGTGTAGGCCTAAAAGGAGGGCTTCATACTCCTCTATGTTGTTGGTGCATTGAAAATTTAATTTGGAGGAATTTCCTTTAGCATGATTGTTCACTGTATTATGAAGCCACACTCCTACTCCTGCATCACTCTTAGTGAAAGATCCATCAAAGTGCATACTCCAAAGGGGACTAGTTTCAGACTCACTAGTTTGATCACTATCCTCTTCATATAGTGTGATTTTGGATTGTTCTTGAAGATCAACACTATGTTGAATTTGATCTAGTTCCTCATGTTCTTCGCTATGTACAGGAATCTTCTCTTGACTCTCAAGGTTGAAAAGCAATGGATGACTGATTTGCAGCTCTAGAACTGTGTTTTTTTTGCTATGATTTTCTGATTTAGCAAACTGTTTTGGTGTTTTTGTATTGACTCCCTCTTTTTCTATATCTGCCTCTAATTTAGCTAAGGTCTCTTGCTCACTAAAAGTTTCATGATTGGAAAGGATAAATGAGTCAAGGCGTGTATGTACAAAATAAAGAGGAGGTTTTCTGGTCTGTCTTGGCTAGTAACCATGTATTGCATATGACATTCCCTATAAAGCCTTCTAGTTTGATTAAAAACAGGGATGGTCGCATATGTCATGTCCATCTGCATTGTTCCTTGTAACTTAGCTCCCCAAGATCTTGATAACAGCATACCATACTTGGGAGGTACATCAGCCACTACAATATCCATTACTAAACATTTGGCTGGAATCTGGGCTAAGTTTACACAGAGGTCTTTGATTAATCCTAAACATTTCAATCTACTTGAGTCAAAGGAGTAAAGATCTTTGTAAGGTCGAGTGATTTCAAGGCCTAGACTCTCCATTACATCTTTGGGCATTAAATTGTGAGAGCCCCTGAGTCATGCATGGCATTGTGCAAAATCTTGTCATGAACATTCAAACTAACATAGAATGGAGGAACTGGCCCTTCTTGGTATCTGCCTTCAATCTTTGGACCAAATAAAAGCTCTGGTTGGTCATCATTAAGATTGACAGTGTCATTATTCTCTTCTATGTTAAAGGCCTTCAAAATTTGGGATCTATATACATCTTGGGTGGCTAATTTAGTAAGAGGAACAAAGATTTTGATTTTGGCAATTTCTTGTTCCAAACTAAAAGGCATCTGATTCTTTAACATGTTTGTTTCAGCCTTATTAACCACCAATTTATTAGCAAAATCAGTTTCTTGAATTCCTCTATTTACATTGGTCAAAATTGTTTTAATAGGAGCACTAGCTGAGGTACCAGTGCTGCTAAGATTTGCACTCTGTTTTTCATTGATTTGAGTACCTTGTTCTTTGTTTTTATCAGAATTTGCAGCCACTATTTTGTCTTTCTATTTTGCAGTCTTGGGTTTGTTTACAGGGCTGTTTTTTGCAGATTTATCAGAGGTTTGGGTTTTGGGTGTTGTGTAACCAGCTCCAAAGAGAGAAGAAAAGAGATATTCACGCCTTAGAAATGAGCCACTTCGAGGGGGCAACCTCCAATACATTACATGAATGAACAATTATTGGATGATACAATTTACAAAAACTCATTTCTATATATAGGAGTCCATGGGGCCATAATTTAATCCTAGTGGGGCCACAACGTAATCCTAGCCGACCAAACAATAATAATTTAAGGGCACAATAATAACAATATGGGGGTTACTCGGGTACAATAATAACATTAAGGGGGGATACACTAACATAATAAGGGGCTATACTATTAATATAGGGACTTAACATGCCCCTCTCCTTCAAACAAGTGTTTTCCTCAACGCTTGATTATTTCTTGATGCTTCTGTATAAAATTCTCATCCTCCCATGTGAAATATTTTACAGAAAAGTTCTTCCACTTGCTGAGATACTCTGAAATTGATCGTACTTGTCTAGTTATTTTTTCTATGATTGCTTCATAAATTCTTTCGATGTGATGTTGATCTTCCTGTTGTTTCATTAGATTGTGCACCAAAGTTGGGTTATCCTTTGAGAGTTGGAGAACTTGTTGTTGATGCTCGATGTGATCTTCCATTGATTTATCATCCATATTTTCTATTATTTGATCCTTCAAACCATCCAACTTAGCCTCCATTTCTGCTTTTAAACCATCTATTTCATCTTCAATTGCTCTTCGTAAGATTGAAACTTGTTGCACTTGGTACCGTAATTTTGATATCTCATGTTGCCATTCTTCGTATTCATGAGTCATAGTAGAGCTTTCCAAAGGCTTAATGGGTGTTGAATTCTTTTGAAGGGCCATTTTATAATCCAATACTGATATGTATTCTACAATATTCCCTTGCAATCAATTCAACTTGATTCTTCAAACAAGACTTATGCAATTCGGAAAAAAATTACACACCTTTTACTTGCTTTAAGGAGCTCGATATTGAAATTGAATTATCTCTGTAATTGAAAATCTTTGATCTCTAAAATTCTGACCTGTAGTAGCCCTCTGAAGCTTCTTTCAAATGCCACAGGTCTGACCTGATTTGGATTCTCCAAGACAAAGTTGTGTCCAATCTCCCACAATGACCTAATTCTAGACTGCTTCAGTAGAGTGAACTTGTACGACTTGCCACGTGTCACTGTTTCGTCCTTTGTCTCTGAAATTGATATCCAAGAAAATAAAGTCTGTGTACTTGCAACCAATTTTTATGGTGCTCAAATCCGATGCCCAGAGAGAGAGTTATTGAACTTTTCCCACGATCACCTCTTTGATATGAAATTCAGGAGCCTGAAAAAGCACTACCTTCCACAGATCATATCTCCAAAAATATTGCGAACCAAGCTCTGAAATTTTTTGAAGAATTTCCTCAGGATTTCAACTTCGCACCATATGAATTTCAGAATCTGAACCTTCGTACAAAAAACTTTATAGCGAAAATGCCACGATGACCTGTTTAGGAGCCTGAAAAAAAGACCTGACTTCCACAAATCATATCTCCGAAAATATTGCGAACCAAGCTCTGAAATTTTTATACAAGCTTCCTCAAGATTTCGGCTTCGCACCCTAAAAATTTCAGCTTCTGAACCTTCGTAGAAAAAACGTTATAGCGAAAATTCCACGATGACCTGTTTGGAGCAGCGAAACCCTAGAATCCAAAGCTCTGATACCAAATGTTGTGTAACCAGCTCCAAAAATAGAAGAAAAGAGATATGAACGCCTTAGAAATAAGCCACTTCGAGGGGGCAACCTCCAATACATTACATAAATGAACAATTCTTGGATGATACAATTCACAAAACCTCCTTTCTATATATAGGAGTCCATGGGGCCATAATGTAATCCTAGTGGGCCACAATATAATCCTAGCCGACCTAACAATAATAATTTAAGGGCACAATAATAACAATATGGGGGTTACTCGGGTACAATAATAACATTAAGGGGGGATACACTAACATAATAAGGGGCTATACTATTGATATAGGGACTTAACATTGGGAGTTTCTTGATTGCTTTTACTCCTAAGGTCATACTATTTTGGAGTCTCTATGATGACATTTTCCATTTCTTAATAGTAAAATTCATCCTCTGCTCTTTTATCATCATAGGGTGTGTATAGACCTTGTTTCCTATTGTAATGAACTTCAATATCATCATTGTCTACTCCCAACATGTTTATATCATCTTCCTCTGTTTTATCAATTGTGTCTTCAACCTCACTTACATAATTTTCATGAAAATGAGGTGTAATCTGTTGATCATCCTCCCTTGGTGTGTTTTGAGGTTGGTTTCTCCTAAAATTCTGATTTTGATTTTGATTTCTATTTTGAGGAGCTATTTGGTTTTGACTAGCTTGTGCTCTCTCAAGTATGCTCATCTTTTTCATCATCTCCTCCATCATTATTTCCATCTTTGAGCTAGATGTGGAAGGTGTAGATTCCTCTCTAAAGGACACTCTCTTCTCATTCTTCATTCTTTCTCTTTTCTCCATTAGATTAAATTCCACAGCTAAGGCTCCTTTCTGCATATCTTCTAGAGTCAGAGAATCTCTCTCTCTAAGTTGATAAGCCATTTCAGGATCAAATCCTTCAGGAAATTTTTTTAAAGCTAAGCCTTGTGGAGGTTTTAGATCTGGGGGAAGTGCGTTATACACACTATTGAACCTAGTGCAATAAGCTTGAACACTTTCCCTAGTGTTTCTTTGGAGATTCTTGTAGTCTGAAAGTATTTGGAGAGGCTTTTTCTTGAATTCCCATTTGTTTAAGAATAACTGATGGAAGGCTTGGAGATCATTAATACTGTGAGGGGTTAAGCCTTTGAACCATTTTTTTTCTTCTCCCCCTAAACTCTGAGAAAATAATCTAAGTTTGACAGAGTCATCATCAATCTCATTTTTTTCAAAGTAGTCATTCATCTAATCCACATGTTGTGAAGTGGTAGTAGCACCACTGACATCATACAAAGGTATCTTGGACTGATAGTCCTGTGGAAGATTGACTAAGGGTAAAGGAAGGACTAGAGGGGCATACCATGTTGCCATGATAGGAGGTTGTGGGAAAAATGGGGGGTTTACAGGTGGAGGATGTAAAATGAGAGGGGTTTGAAGGAATGGTGTGGTTTGGACAGTAGATGTATGGATAACAGATGTGGATGGACCAGCAAGAGATTTTTTTAGCATATCTAGGATGAGAGAAACCAAAATTATGAAGGAAATGTAAATCAGGTGGTGTAGTTTCTCTGCTACTAGGATGCTCACTCCTGTCTTGGGATGAAGGTGAAGATTCAGAGTCTATCTGAATTATATCATCAAGTGACCTAGTTCTAAATGGATTTCTCAAGTTGACTTGTGATTATTGTAGAGCTGTAAGATTATCTGGGACAGAATTAGCTCTATGGAGTGATCTGACAATAGTTGAAGATTTGGCCTTAGGAGACTTCCTAAGTATTCTTTCAAGGTTTTCAACTATCTCTGGGGGGTTTGGATCAGGATGGATGCTAGTATGAATTCTTTTAGAAGCCACTATGTTATGTTTTCAGACCCAACTAAACAAGAAAAGTTTAACCAAATATGTCAATCTTTAAGAGGCTAACTGATCTTTAAAACAAGAAAAATTTAATCCTTAAAGTCTTCTGACTGAGTTTGTATGATTTTATGAGAGTAATGGGTTTCCCAGTGGAGTCTTAAGGTCTGTTTGGATTGTGGAGTCACCAGGTGGAAATTTTTAGCTCTTTTGGAGGTAAAATGTTTTATGTTCCACCACCATGTTTATTTGAATACCAATCTGAAATGTTTTTGGGTTTTCTGAGTTTTTCCAGTCCTATGGGTTCTAAGAGTGTCCTAAATCTATTTCAACACTTAGCTACGGTGATGAGACAAATAAATTTTACTCTTATGGCTAAGCTAGCTGATTCCTTCAAGGTTTGATAAGCTCTTATGAGAATCCTAAGGGTTCCTTAGTTTGTCACTTATTCAAATAAGTTCTATCATGATTAAAATTTGCTTGGTAGTGCTTGAAGAGAGCAACTTATACTACAATGAACGTTGAGTGTCTTGTTTTAAGGATTTTACTCAGAATTCCCCAGCGGAGTCGCCAGAATGTTAGGTCCCTGTAATTTTAGCAGATTGGCAAGACTAAAACTACAAAGGCAACATGTTAACCACTTTGGGATTCTAGGATCTAGCCCTCCTGAATGCAGAGAGGGATCTCTCTATAAATCTGTTTAAATATGTGATATTTAAGGCTTGAAGTGTGATATTAGGCTAGTTATGAAGAACAAGGTTTTGTTTGTTTTTGGTTGGGATTAGATAAATGAAGGTGAAGGAAGTCTAAATGAAGGGTGAAGATGTATGAAAGTGAAGGAATGATTCAGCTAAAAATATAGGCAAGGAACAACTTCAATCCATTGGGCTATGGAGTCATAGTAGGATTTAATTGAAACAAAAAGGTTCAAGAGTGGTCCATGGGGCAAGTCATCTATGTAAAAGGATATCTTTAAGTTCATTTTATGGAATGGAATGAAACAATAAGGGAATAAAATAGATGAAGAACAAACAACAACCTAAGATCAAGTAAGTACTTTGAAACTATCCTGCTTTTGGCATACAATTAAGAAAGACATAAAATTTATCTAAGATCAGGTAAGTACTTTGAAACTAGCCTACTTTTGATGCAATTTCAATAGAAAACATTTAAAACACATAGAATAGCTTAAGATCAAGTAATGACTTTGAACCTATCCTGCTTTCAGCATATTCAAAGGAAAAACATTCAAGATAAACAATAAAAGTAGTCTAAGATCAAGTAAGGACTTTGAACCTATCCTGCTTTCGACATACTTTAAGGAAAAATTTCAGACAACCTTTGGAGATGAAACTAGAGGACAAGGCTAACCATAGACTTCCCTAGTTCAACTTTACTTAGCAGAAACTGTAAATAACATTCAAGAACAACGTTTAAAATCTAGACAGTAAGACATGGGAACGCCAAAATTCCTTAACTGCTTATACTGTATTAAATCATTCTTAAACACACAATTTGAGGAAAACATACAGATAAAGCTTATCAGTGAGAGAAGGGTACTTTTGACAGTAAATCCTAACTCTATAATTGTTGTTCTTTATCATATAAGATGGACAGAATGGAAACAAAAAGAAAATAGCAATTTACAATAAGAAAAAGATCACCATTGACATAGACCAGGATCCCATAAATCAGCTTGTATTTGATGCTTCAAACTAGTTACAATCATAAAGTCCAGTGGGTCTCTACAGCTTCAAAATTCTCATCTCAACTTAGGTATCTTCAATTCCAAACAGATCTTACGGCAGCTTCAAAAAACTATTTACATGCAACAGATATTCGGAGACCAACCTTTGTCTCATCTTCTACATAGGTATATATAGAAGAAAAAGAGGAGGTGGGATGTAAAATAAGATCTCTAGGCTCAATTAATACAGTTTAATTTTTCTCGGCCTTTGAGGGGCTCAATGGAGAATATTTCTGATATTTCCTCTGTATTAATTAGTTTTCATTAAGTTTTTAGGCTATTCGGGAGAAATTGTTGACTTTGAAACTCTTTCTTATCTTTGTAATAACTTTTCTGACAGTTGTAATAAGTTCCTTTGATTTGAAATCACTGTTCAACTATCTTGAGGTAAATATCTTCTGTTCTGGCAATAACTAGGCCTCATTCGAATGCTTTGAGGCTGCATGTGGCTTTTGGTAGCTAGAGAGGATTCAATTATCCTCTGATGTGGCAGTGGAGGCTTCTCCGATTGATAGATATCTCTGTCTTTCCCTAAAAAACTTTTAATTCACTTTAGATCTGTGTTTTAGGTCTGATTATGCTTAATCTTTATCTTTTAGTCTTCATGATGTCTTTAACTGTGGATTAGGCTCTTGGTCAGCTGAATTTATGCCTTAATCCTTCAAAACTATGTTAAAACCTTTAAACATTGATTTCTGCTTTGATTTTATCCCTGGATACTGATACTCTTTATCTGTGATGATTGCAGTGTTTTCATTGTTGTTGCAGCTGCGCAGAGGGTTGTATAATGACATCAGTGCTCATGAGACACGTATAAAACATGATCTAGAACCCTTCAGAATGATCTCCTTCAAGGATAAAAACCTAGGGGATCGTCATCCCTGGCCTTTGATTTCCTTTAAGAAACTGTGTAAAAGCTTAAAAACCTGTAAAAATACACAAAAAGTTATAAAATCCTGCATGCATGGGTTAAAACTGCTTCGAAGGTTTAGGTTAGAGCGTGGCTTATAGATGAAAGAATCCAACGGCGAGGATTGCTTGCTGAGATCAAAGGAGAGGCGGTCAGAGACGTGAATGAAAGATTAAATCCGAGCCGTAGATGAATATTAATCAATGGCTGAGATCAATCCGGGTTTTGATAAGGCGTAAGGAAAATGATATAAGGAAATGGAGGAAAATATAAAGAAAATTGGGAAAAACCTCTATCGACAGCGAAAAAGGCTTAAATGAAAATTTGGATTCGCAGAACGATCTGGGCTGTTGTATTAGATTAATTATTAGATATCGACGGCGGATATCCTTTGATGAAATATCTTGGAATAATGATGGAGGGCGATGGCTTAATGGTTAAATGCAATCTGGGCCGTTGGATGAAAAGAACAAACGTCGACGATTAAATCAAAAGAATGCAATGTAATGGGGAAAGGTGGTTTCGCAGAAAACCAGAATGGTTTTCGTGCGGATCTGAGGCGGTTTCCAAACTTGCCCAAAAAAACATGCCCGCCACGTGTCCTCAGGATAACCACTTTTTTTGCGTTATTTTTAGACATTAAACCTCTGGCGCAGAAAAAAAACAAAACAGAATGCCAGCCGTCAGATGAATGGGCGCAGCTCCAATGGCGCGGATCACACGCGATGGTGGGTAAGATGCACGGGCGGAAAAGGGTGGGCAAGGCCAAGGCGGTTTAAATCTTGATCGTCAGATCATAGGAATGGATGGTGGATATTTGATCTGGGGGCGGTGAAAGAAATGAAATGCAGGGGATCGGGCGGAGATCGGGAGCAACGCTAACCGTTGATCAGCAGAGATCAACGACGGAGATTCACCAAATAATTATACTGTCAGGTTTATGAAATATCAAAGGGAAGTGGGGTTTTATATGGACCGTCGGATCACAGGAATGGATGGTCTAGATCTGATCGCAGGATCATAAATAGGCGAAGACAAAGGGAAGGTGCAAAGGGAATGCACCGATGCGATTAAGAGCGGACCGTTAGATCTAGGAGAGATCAACAGTGGAGATTCAATTGATGAGTGTGATGGTAAGGGCTGCAAGAGGAGCGCGATTAAATATGGGCCGTTGGTTCTTGTGGATTTCAAAGGCTCAGATTAAATTGCAGGATCACAATCAGAGGAGGGAAATGGAACAAACACAAAAAATTTCTGCGATGCGATGGAGCGAGGACCGCTGATCTAAAAACTAGATCGACGGTTAGGATTTAATTGGGAAGGCCAAAGGCAGAAGGGCGGGTTTGGCGAGGAAGTGATATGGACCGTCGGATCTGGGGGCAGTGAAGAAGATCAACGGTGGATAAGCAATCATAGGATCGCATCGGCGAAAAGGAAATAACCAAAAGAAAGGGTCAAATGAAGTTTTGTGATGTGATTTAAAACTTGTGATGCGGCAAAGCTTGTGACATGATTTAGCCGATGGCAGTTGATTTGGTAAGATCGATGGCTTAGATCCATTAAAACCACTTCGTCAGGAAATAAAAGAAATCAAAGGAAAGTCGGGTTTTTCTGAATTTCAAAGGAGAAAAGGGTTTTGGATAAGTATTTTTTTGTTTTAGCGCCCAATTGTGGGGCTCACGGTTATGCGAAAAGATGAAGGGATCGAGGGTTAGAAAGGAAAGGGCTAATCACAATCGAAGTTTCCAAAAGCAAAAGGTAATAAGGAAAAGAGACTACCCCGATTGCGATTACGTAATGGGGCTTTAACGGTGGGTCAAAGCTCCGGCTTTATGTGGAAAAAGGGGCTGGGGGCTAAGGCCAAAGGGGCTTAGGGCCTTAGTAAAAAAATGAGTTTTTCAGGCCAAAATGAAGGAGTTTCGAGGCTTTTTTGGCTTTCGGTAGAAGGGGAAAAAGGGGTTTTTAAACCTTCAAAACTAATTTTCAAAGGTTTAAAGGGAATTTCGAGGGAATGAGAGGTAAATGAATAGTTTTATGGATCAAATGGAGAAGGAAAAAGGAGAAGGGAAAATGAGGGAAAATGGAACTTTTCAGTAGTCTTTTCTTTTGGTAAACAACAAATTTTTCTCAGGATTAATGAGGGAAACAACAATGAAGGTTTTCTGAAGAAAAAAGAGACATCATTGAGACTTAAAGAACTCACAATTTGGAAATGAATTGTTTCTTGAAGGCTAGACAAGATCTAGCCACCATTTGATATGACAACATTTTTTAGGTGGCTAACAGATCCAGTATAAGAGTACCCCCTTCAATATGTGGAATCACATTATCAAATTCTTGAAAATAATTTGCATTTCTGAATCCATCTAGTAGATCAAGTTGCCACTCAACAACATTGTCCGTCTTAGAAGATTCAAGAAAGATCACATATCTAGATATTATAAAATTCTTATTCATTTCATCATAGAGACTATATGTTTTGGAGGTATTTGAATACCCCATGAAGATGCATTTGTGACACCTTACACCGAGTTTGTTTCTCTATTCCTTAGGTATCAAGGCATAACAAGTGGAACCAAAATACCTGGCATGTCTCATCAAAGGAATGTAGCCATACCATATTTCATAGGGAGTATTATTTTTTATAGAATTATATGGACACCTATTCTTTATATACACAGAACAAAGAACAGCATCATCCAAAACATTTATTTAACATTCTTGAAAAACATTATGCAATGTACCATATTTAAGATTGTCCTATTAATTCTTTCAACAACTTGGGATTATAAGGCAGTCTTATTTGATGTTTGATCCCATTTTGGAAAAGATAGTTTTCAGATTAATTTGATGTATATTATTATCCATTATCAGTAAAAATATATCCAGTATGAGATTGTGCATCATTTTCAATCCATGCATGAAAGTTCTTGAATGTTTCAAAATATTCAGAAATTTTCTTTAATAAATAAACCCAACACATTTTGGTGTAGTCATCAATAAATGTCATCACATATTTATTACCATTTGTAGAAGGAACATGCATTGGGACACACAAATAAGAATGAATGAGTTCAAGTTTTATATGTGTTATGGAATGAGAATCATGAAAATACTATTTTTTGTGCTTTCCTAAGATATAAGCATCACATTTCTTAAGTTTCCTAGAAATAGTAGGAAAACGAGTAACATTATTTTTATTCAATAAATGAATTTTGTCATAATTCAAGTGTCCAAACATAGCAAGTTGTAAAAGACTTAATGAAAATGTACCTTCATCATAGTGAGAACTATATGAAAAGGTCTACGCACAAGCAGAGGTTCCTTGCATCTTGAGAAGTATCTCTTCTTCTATCCCAATCATGAAAAGTGCGTGATCTGATGCTTTTATGACCTCAAATTTTCCATCAAATATGTGAATGGAGTGTCCTTTCTAGCAGATGTGGACCAAGTATAGAAAGTTTATCCTCAGCTCTGGGAGGTATATAACATCATTTATAAGAAAGTATGGAAGACCAGTCAGTTTGAGCATGATGGTGCCAAGTTGTGATGGCTTTATTTTTGAATTATTTGCAAAGTATACTTCTCCATCAACATTGTCAGTGAATTATTCAAATAAATCACTCTTGAAATTCATGTAGCAAGTTTCTCCTGAATCAAGCAACCAAGCATATTTGCATGAAGCAATTGAAGCATTGAATAAGCCTTCAGTTACTCCAATGTTGCAATGTGCCACAACATAATGAGAAGACTCGAGTCCTTTAACTCTTCCTTTGTCAGGCATTTTACCTTTTCCTTCATTCATTTCCTGCTTGATTTTGTCCCAAGAAGCCTACATGTGGAATCATCATGTCCATCTCTATTGCATCATATGAAATGAAGATCAAACCTTTTTCCTTAAAAATGTATATCCCCCCTACCTCTAAAATTTTTCCTTTCTCTTCCTCTTCGGGCACCTTTTCCTCTAGAAGAATCTTGTGCATGATTATTCTCTTTTTTTGCAAGGCACAAAACTTCTTTAGTAGACCCAATATTTGTCTTCCTCCAAAAATACTTCTCTCTCTTAGCGAAATTATTCTCAATGGAGTCAAAAGTAATCTCATTAAGGTTTCCACTTGCTTGCAATGACAAAAGTTAATGTTAATAGGTGGGGTGTAGTTCCTTGACATAATATATGAGAGGAATATCTATTTCAACACCGGTGGATTTTATGCCATGGATAATCGATCTTACTTAAGATGCTAAGGAAAGAGGGTAATCATTTTGCAACTCAATATTGAACAAATTTATCATCAATTGAACAACTTCAAGTTAAAAATGTGGGTCATGCGATTCCTTCAACTTCTTTAAAGATTCAAATGCATTTGAAAATGGAGAAATATGTCGACTAACCTCTTCATTTATTGATGTTGCAATCAAGGCATATGCCTTTTTGTTCTTTTCTTCCCAAATGGAAAGATTTGTATCTGAAGTGGGATTTTTCGGTGCATTGTTTCCTTCTCCTTCACAAATCCATTTCCACAACTCATTAAAAATTAAGATGTGTTTTATCTTCTGAGATAACTCATGATAATTATCTTTCTCAAAAAGAACCACTCCAACTATAGAAATAAGTGAATACATTCTGGAAAAAGAAAAAATCACTCTTTACTATGCATATGAAACTTCTCCACCATATACTATTACTACTCACAAAATATACCACCATATAATATCACTACTCAAACCACATATTAATCATCATTGTATATTAAGCCATTTTATTTAAACCACAGTGCACCTCATAATAGACTTAATATTATAAATATCACCATCTATTAAGCCAGGTTAAGCCATGTCATTCGAACCATAATGCACTTCATAAAAAATAACTCCCATTATAATGCATAAATCATGGCTTCAACGTATGATGCCCCTTTTAATAAATAAATGTATGGTTCTCCTTTTAATAAATAATGCTTCAACAAATAGTAAATATGTATGGTGAAAAGGAATACCACGCTCAGAATTGTATGGCGCTTGCACCAATGCACACATCCATCGGAAAAATAACATGCATCATACCAAGTTGATTATTTAACAAATCAGCGTGAACATTATTCACTTCAACGCATTTCCATTAAAAAAATACTCAGAGTATAATGGAACAGTGCCAGCAAACCATTCAACGACTTCCAAAATTGATGCAGGTTTCTACGACTTCAACAGCTTCAAGATTTAAAAAACTACGCTCATCGCATGCTAGGACTGCCTCAACGACTGTTCGCAAGTCCGCTTCACAAGTTAGCTTCACCACATTTTTGTTTCACATCAGGTTCAACACTATTGTACCCAAGCTCACAGGGGTTTTGACCAGAAATAAAAAAACCAATGCATTCAACAAAACAAACGCAGAGATTCAACCCATATCATCGTTAATGCATATTCTATAATTAACGCATAGATATATTGAACACACAGGGATAGAGTATAACGACAGATAATGTAAATATATTTGACAAAGAATAATGACAGTTGATAGGAGTTACAGGGCCAAAAATGCTAAAAATGGGGTTGACTCTAATATCATGTCATATTAAGAGTAACTGCATGAATTTTATTGTTTATTGCATTATTCATATTATGAATTTATATATGAGTGGAGAGATTTTTGAGATTCCAATTCCAAGGTCTTTTGTTTTTCTCAAATGTATCACTGAAAATATTTACAATATTTACAATAATCTTTTAGGATTAGAGTCAACATGTATGTCGTGAATGATTGTGAGACTATTCTTTCATTATTTGTGGTGTATGTTTATATTGAGACATACTAATGAAAATGAACTATTTTGTCATCTTTGTTATGCATATTATTGAATGTCTGTTATTTCTTTATGATAATTGTTTTCTTGTGAACTACTTTATGGGTTAATTAATGATTTATTCCATGCCCTTCTGTGACTCTTTTACGATAGTACTAATAATTTTCTTCTAAAGACACACTCTCCCTTTCCCTACTATGAAAGTACTTTATACACATTTCAATTGTATGACTTTGCTGGTTGTCAATTTGATTTACTTATTACAAAGATTTTTTATAATATCTATGCTAATAATTGTAGCCAAGTGAGAAATTCCCAAAAACAATAGAAATCAACCTTATTTCTAGTTGAGCTCCAATCCATTTGACTCATATGGAACCATAGAGATTTCAACATCACACAATTTATACTAGGGTGAGGATCCACACACAACCGAATCCCAATGTAATCATTCTGAATCCACATTCAAATATTGAATGGATCATTCTAAAATCATAATCCCGAGTTGCATTTCTAATAGATAAAATATTTCACTCCCGGCGAAACTTCTTTATAACTTGTATCCATTAAATTTTGATGGAGAGGGGGGAGCATCCATAAATGAGCATACATCTCAATTTCTTAAAATTTATGATTTTTATCAAGTGTATTGTGAATATGTTTCCTATAAATTGTCAAACCAGGAGGTAACTCCTCAAATCAGAATGTGTTATTGAATGAAGAATGAACATGTATTTATACATGGAGGTGAGGCTATTGGGATTCATCTCCCAATGACTCTTGGCCTTCCTTATTTTACTATACAATATTACATATCCACACCCAACCCATAGGATTAGGTGTCAACATTCCCCCCTTTAATCCGAAGGGATGTTGGTGAGTCCAAGCATCGATCTGAACTTTTCAAACTTTTCTCTGCCAAGTGCTTTGGTGAAGATATCAACAGTTTGCTCATTTGTGGAACAATGATGTAGATGGATGGTTTTGGCCTGAACATGATGTCGAATTAGATGGTACTTTGTATTGATGTGCTTTGTTCGATCATGGAACTTTGGGTTCTTGGCCAACTTTATTGCAGAAGTGTTGTCGATCATGAGTGGAGTGGAATACATTTGTTTTATCTGCAAATCTTCCAGGATTTTCCGGAGCCACACAATTTCCTTTGTTGCTTCAGCTGCTGCCACATATTCTGCCTCGGTCGTGGAATCTGCTGGAACTGACTGTTTGCGTGATCTCCATGAGATAGCTCCTGATCCAAGACTCATGGTGTAACCCGTAGTAGACACCCCTGTTTCTTTGTCGCCATCAAAGTCTGAATCAGAGTATCCGATCAAGCTGAAGTCGCCTACCTGTGTATATTTGAGTCCAAAGTCTTGAGTCCCCTTCAAGTACCTTAGCACTCTTTTTGCAGCAGACCAATGTCTTTCACAAGGTTTTTGCATGAACCTTGAGAGGATTCCAACAGCAAATGAAATGTCAGGTCTGGTGGTGGTCAGGTAGATAAGACTTCCTACAAGTTGTCTATACTTAGTTGCATCCTCAAATTCCTTCCCTTCAATAGATGTGAGCTTCAAGTTTTGTTCCATTGGAGTGGTTAAGGGATTATATTCATCCATGCCAAACTTGTTCAAGAGATCTCCAATGTACTTCTTTTGAGAAAGAAATATAAATTTAGGATGTTGAATTACTTCAATACCCAGATAGTAATGAACATGACCCAAATCAGTCATTTCAAAACCTTTCTTCAATTATTTCTTCATGGATGCAATATTGCTCTCATTGTTCCCTGTTATCAAAATATCATCTACATACACCGCAAGATATACAACTGTTTTTCCAAATTTCTTAACAAACAAAGTTGCATCATCAAGATCAAAATGTTTGAAGTCAAGTTTCAGAAGATGCTCGGTTAATTTCTCATACCAGGCTCGTGGTGCTTTCTTGAGGCCATACAAGGATTTTATAAGCTTGCAAAATTTGTGTTCTTGACCCTTTACAACAAATCATTCTGGCTGGGACATATAAAATTTCTCCTTTAGATCTCCATTCAAAAAGGTTGTTTTTACATCCATCTGATGGAATTTCCATCCATTCTGAGCTACTAAGGCAAAGAGAGTCCGGATGGTGGTCCATTTTGCTGTGGGAGAAAAAGTTTCTTCATAATCGACTCCTTCTTTTTGTGTGAATCCTTTTTCCACAAGCCTAGCCTTGTGCTTGTCAAGTGAGCCATCTGCTTTATAATTGTTCTTGTAGACCCTCTTACAGCCAATTGGTTTTGTTCCCAAAGGTGGATCAACCAGATTCCAAGTGTCATTCTTTATCAAGGCATCATACTCCTTCTGCATCACTTCTTTCCATTCATCATGAGAAGCGGCTTCTTTGAAGGAAGTTGGTTCATGATCTGTAGACAAACTGAATTCACAGTTATAAGTAATATCCATATCAACAGGAGAATCAGAATTATCTGCATCACCTTTGATTTGTTGAGTGGAACTTCTTGTTCCTGTTTTTCCAACCTCATCAGGATGAACATTCTCCAGTGTCTTTGTCAGCCATTTGGGAGGACCTTTCTGAGATGGCCCAGGCTGGTCATTTGACTGAGTTGGGATTGATTCAAGATTCAATCTCCCAATTCTGTCAATCACATCATCCAATGTGTCATCCATGGTTGTTTCTTCATGTGGGGGAGAGAGTGCTTCAGGACATGATTCCACAATTTGATTCAATATCAGAATCCCCGCTTCAAGATGTGGAATCACATTATCAAATTCTTGGAAGGACTTTGCATGTGTGAATCTATCCAGGCAATCGAGTTGCCCCTCAACAACCTTGTCACTCTTGGAAGATTCAAGAAATATGACATCTCTTTCTATTACAAACTTCTTATTTGTTTCATCATAGAGACGATATCCTTTGGAGGTATTGGAGTACCCCAAGAAGATACATTTTCTACTTCTAGCACCAAGTTTGTTCCTTTGACCCTTGGGTATCAATGCATAACAGGTGGACCCAAAGACCCTGAAATGATTTACCAAAGGAATGTGGCCATGCCACATTTCAAAAGGAGTTTTGTTTCTAATTGAACTTGAAGGACACCTATTCTTTATGTAAACAGCACATAGAACTGCATGAGCCCAAAACATCAATTTTACATTCTTGAAAAATAACATGGAGCAAACCATATTTAAAATAGTTCTGTTCATTCTTTTAGCTACACCATTCTGTTGGGGATTATATGGCACAGTTGTTTGATGTTTGATTCCATGTTGACGAAGATAATTTTCAAATTCGTTTGAAGTGTATTCTTTTCCATTATCAGTACGTATAGAGCCAATATGTGTTTGTGCATCATTTTCAATCCATGCATGAAAATTCTTGAAAGTTTGAAAAGCATCAGACTTATTCTTCAGTAAGTAAATCCAACACATTCTGGTGTAGTCATCAATAAATGTCATCATGTATTTGTTTCCATTTGTAGAAGCAATAGGCATAGGGCCACATAAATCTGAATGAACAAGCTCAAGTTTTCTATGTGCTCTGGAGTGTGAATCATGAAATGGCTGTTTGCTATGCTTTCCTAGATTACAAGCATCACATTCCTTAGGTTTTCTAGGAATTGTAGGCAGTCCATTAACACCATTTTTCTTCAACAAACGAAGGCTTTCATAGTTTAAGTGTCCAAATCTAGCATGCCATAAAAGACTTGATGGGAATGTACCTTCATCATGATGTGAACTGAATGCAAAGTTTTGAGCATGAGCAGATGAACCTTTCAGCTTCAAGAGTCTCCCTTCTTCTATTACCTCCATGACAAGTGAGTGATCTAATGCTTTTCTGACCTCTGACTTTCCATCAAACAAGTGAATGGAGTGTCCTTGCTGGCGGATTTGGACCAAGGACAACAAGTTTCTCCTCAACTCAGGGAGGTATAGAACCTCATGTAGGATATGATCAGGAAGACCAGGCAGTTTAAGCCTGACTGTGCCAAGCCCTGATGGCTTGAGTTTGGATTTATCTGCGAAATATACTGCTCCATCAACTTTGTCAATGAATTCTTCAAAAAAATATTTTCTAAATGTCATGTGACATGTTGCTCCTGAATCTAGCAACCAATCATCTCTCCATGAAGTAAATGAAACATCAAACAGGTTTTTAGTTACTCCATTTTTACAATGTGCTAGGACATAATGAGCGGATTCAAGTGCTTTACCTTTGTCTTTGTCATTATTTTTACCTTTGTCTTGATTTCTTTGCTGCTGAATTTTAGATTGTCTGCCCCCCTTTTCTCTGAAGTTTCTTCTTCCTCTTCCTCTTCTGCCATCTCTTCCTCTGGATGAATCTGAAGCATGACTCTTTTCTCTATATGCCAAGTATGCAGCCTCTTCAGAAGATGAAGGGACTGTCATCTTCTTTTGAAGGAGGGAAAAAAAACTTTGCTGGAGAATCTCTTTTGAAGGAGAGAAAACAAAAACACTCTTTGCTGGAAAATATACTCAAATTAAAAGGACAAAAACTCTTTGCTAAAAAACATTGAATTCTGCACCAAAAAAAAATATTTTTTTTTTTGTTTGGAAAAAAAAATTATATGGGAATCTATATTGAAAGTGTGGAAGAAAGGCGGTTTTATGAATGTGAATGGTATTATAGAGAGTGATAATATGGTGGGAGTGGTATTAAAATATGGGAAGGGCGTATTAAAAAAATGGGCAGCATTGAATATTATGAAGGGCTGTATTAATAATCGATGTATGGAAGGGTGGTAATATGTGGTGGGAGGGCATATAGGAGATGGGAGAGAAGCATTGCAATGGGTATGACAGCGCTGGAAGAGATGTATAGAAGGCGGTAATAATGGAGTTGAACCAGCGTTTGAGTGTATTGTTGAACAGTGCTTTTGTTATATGGAAGGGCGGTGTTGACGTTGGTGAAGCGGTGGCTTAGCGCAGTCGTGTGTATATATGCAGCGTGGGAATATCTGCAGTCGTGTGTATATATGACAGTGTTCTATGTATTGGATGATTCGTTGCAGGTATATATGACTGTAATGCAAAGGAGGGAGCGCAGTGGAGCGGTGTTATATATGTGTTAAACGTAGGTGGAGAGGGGCGGTATATGATAGTGCAGAGAGGGGCGATATTATGGTGGGAGGGGCGGTGATATTAACAGTGGTATTGGAGGGCGGAGTGTATTGAATGCAGTGAGGGCAGAGTGTATTGATGGCGGAGTGTATTGAACGCAGTGAGGGCGAAGTGTATTGAGCGCAGGTGGAAGGTCCGTGGGACAAGCCACGGGGTATTAAAAGCGTTATATTAAAACCGTTGACAAAGCACGAATGGTGGGAGGGAGGTATTACGAACTGCGTGGAGGGCGTGACAGTGTGGAGGGCGTATTGTAATATTAAGAAGACAACGTATTGTATACCACGACAGAGAGCGTTGTATCAATGAAGGAGATGGAGGGGATGGCGTGAGGGAAGTGTGAGGGGGCGTGGGGAGTGTGGAGAGAGGGAGGCTGAGAGGCCTGTTACAAAAAATATGGAATGGCAGAGTTGTAGGACTGTTGGAATTGCAGAGTGGCAGGTATCTCCTGGAACTGCAAATTGCAGAATTTCAGGGACTGCAGAATTGCAGAATCTCCAGAGGCTGCACAAATAGAACTGGGCAAAAGATTGCAGAATTACAGTACAAAAATTTAATAGGAGCAGCAAAAACTATCATAAAAACTGACTGAGCAAAGGAACTAGGGAGTTACACCATAGGCAAAAATGCCAATAGTGGGACTGGCTCTGATACCATCTCAAACCAGGAGGTAACTCCTCAAATCAGAATGTGTTATTGAATGAAGAATGAACATGTATTTATACATGGAGGTGAGGCTATTGGGATTCATCTCCCAATGACTCTTGGCCTTCCTTATTTCCTAATATTATTTATTATACAATATTACATATCCACACCCATCCCATAGGATTAAAGGGGGGAATGTTGACACCTAATCCTATGGGATGGGTGTGGATATGTAATATTGTATAATAAATAATATTAGGAAATAAGGAAGTCCAAGAGTCATTGGGAGATGAATCCCAATAGCCTCACCTCCATTTATAAATACATGTTCATTCTTCATTCAATAACACATTCTGATTTGAGGAGTTACCTCCTGGTTTGACATAAATGATTAAGCCTCACACTAGAAGTTCGAGTTAATATGAGGTGTCATACCTTACCAACTACTTCCATTCATTCATTTGAACAAATTTTCAAGGAGCTACATCAAGCCTTTGATACATATGATTACCCAGAAGTTTATAAAAGGATTAATCAAATTAGAATGAAGCCCAATGAATCGATAAATGGTTTTTATAATATATTTCTTCACCTATGCTATGAGTTTCCTAAAGAATATGTGGATTGGGATTTATTCAAGGAAAATTTTTAGTGTTTGGTTCAAATAACTTTGAAACATTGTGAGTATGAATGCTTGTTTTATTGTGCTCTCCAAACTTTTATTAATCATGAGAAACCTCTAATCTCAGAGGAGGGACCTATTGTCCCTTTTTTCCCTTATCCTCCTCCCTTATGATTTCCTAATAAGGTGATCTCTGGTGTCACTGTTGAAGTTGGGAAATATGAAAATAAAATTTCTAATCCTCCTCTTCCAACTTCTTTTTCTTCCCATGGTCAAGATCTTATCCGATAAGACTTTCAATGTTCTAATAAATTCATAGAGCTTGAGGTGGAGGTTGGTCCCCTGGCTTTTCAAGATAACAATGCACATAATCTTAATCCTGAATATGCTTCAACTAGAATTATTGTTTCTTGATAGGACACCTATAATCCAAAATCATCTATATCTCATATATTTTTATACCCTAATTCACTGGATCATTATGCTCCATCCACATATTCTTCAAATACTATTTATCCATAGTTTGTTAGTCTAACTTTTGATGATGTAAAAGGTGGTCACATTCCATAGGTGAAGGAGCAGAAAGGTGAAGTCACTTTCGATCTATATTCCCTATTTCAAAGCCCTATATGTTAAGTTTTTGTTCCTTCATTATTGGCTGACCTAGAATCTTGTCATCTCGACAATCATTCAAATGAAAGCAAAGCTCTCAACTAGGATAAAATTTTAGAGAATCATAAATTTAATGACCATGACCCCATTAATGAATTGACGTGTATATCAATCAATATTTTGATTTCTCAAGACGATACTCTTATAGGAACTTCTTCTTCAAATTACTATCCCTTGTGTCCTACTACTCATAATGAATTAACTTGTGATGAAAATATGTCATGCTCTTTGAATCCAAAATTCAATGAGCTGAATTTTGTATTGATACAAGGCAGTTAGGCCATCCTTGATGAAGAAGAGTGTAATGAAATCATAGAGAATCCATCCTTGCCTTGCAATTTCCTGTCATGCATCATGACAATTATTTAGTTCATGTTGCTCATGATATTTCTTTGATCTATACATCCTTTGATGCAATATTAGAATAACCTTATGAATAAAGCAATATGTTTATTCATATTGAAAAATATTATCAAACCAATGATGTAGATGGATGACATCTAGATAATAGTGATATTGTTGAAATAGCCAATAGTAGTTATCCACATGTAATTCTTGATCTGGTTCGGCTCTCAAAATATAATTATTCAACATTTGAAAGCTTTAGGACTTGTTAGGGAGTCAAGGAACTTCAAATCTAATTAATGGTCATGTGAGGTTCTCACTATCCTGACGGGTTCCCCGGACTAGGTCATATCTGTATTTTCAGACATGATTCATTTCTTCACATTGTTTCATTTAAATCCAAAATAATTCATGAAATATTTTAGGTTTTTCCAAGACATTTTTTCTAATTTTCAAGGTCGGTTTTTTTACTAGATTCAGAGTTTGGTTGCAGTTAATTCATCTTCATGTAAACTTCTTACATAAAACACAAGATTTGAATGTATAATCAGGGATGCATATATCTATGAAGACCATAATTCTAATTATGAAGATAAAAATCACAAAGAATTCATATTTTTTAAGTTCTTTTGTGAAAAATCAACTCCTAATCTTCATTCTATCAATCCTTTTGACTAACATTTAATGATTTAATCATTTAGTGGATCAAAACCCCCATGTTGATATGGATATTAGATTTGATTTGAAATATCTTTATAACCTTTTGTCAGCGTGTTATTCTAATTAGTTTCCTATATTTATGAGGACAACAATTATTTTTAATTCCCCGAGATTTCATATTATTGGTCCGCTATGAAATTGAAAATAGAGGGAACTAATTGAGAATCAAGAATCTTGTATTCCAAGTCACCAATATGATCATAACACCGACTCTAATAGTTATCATTGAAATTATCATTTTCCTCCTAGTATATTTGATGATAGTTGTTTTACATTGTTTTATCTTATTGAAACCATTGATCTTGATGATTTACCATTTCATTATTCATATACTTGTCAAGCAGTTGAGGCACTTTACCCTTTGTTGATGATTATATTAGGTCCTCACTATCTTGGCAAGGTTTATGAACGATATTAGGTCATCTTTTATTTGAAAGAATCGTTGTGTGATTCGAATGTGCTAATTGAAAGTTCATTCTCCCATGAGTTCTAGAGTTTTGAAAAGCATTTTTTTCGAATTCCATCATCGGATCTATGATTGGTTGGAAACATCTTACTTAGCAAGCTCTATTTTAGATAATAAGTTTCGATATTTCTTGATGTTTGCTAAAAATGAGAACATGAATGAAGGTACATTCATAAGAATGTTTCAAGGTTTGCATGACTATTGTTCTAATCAAAATGGTAAGGTTGTAGACTAGCTAAATTTAGTTGTTATGGCACATATTTCTGCCAGTAGGAAAGACCTTCAATTTCTTGTGTAAGGTATTCAAGTTGATTTATTTACATTTACACATTTCTTTATTTTGTTTTTAATTTCTCGTATCTTTCTACTTGTAGGTCGGGAGCAACTTCGATGGCTACATTGGAAATTTCACTTCACTTAGTCCTGACCTTCTAGCCCATTAGTTTTAGAGTAGGTTTAGCTACAATTTTTTACTTTTCTAGTTGCATCGCCTGACCCTGCATTTTCCTCCTCATCTAGTCTTTGTATTTTCCATTTTTTCTTGTTTTCTATCTTGCATGTTTCTTTTCATGCCTTTATATTTCTTCTCTTGTCATGTATTTTCTTTCATGTTTTCTTCAATAAGACCATGCATGAAAACTACTCTTGTTTGGCTTGGGAGACAATGTGGCAAAGATTTAAAAACAAAATTGTGATGATTAACAATGCTTGGCTACTTTATGATCCCTTATTTGTTTGGGTTTACGTATCTTTACAGTAAATGATGTCTATATGGAAAATATGATTCGTTCTAAATAGAAAACCTTTGGCCAAAGTACAAAGCCCATATATTTATTATGATCTTCATTCCTGACTCGACCTTATATTGAATAATGTTTAACCTAACAACTCAAACGAGTAGATAAGAGAAACGAGAAAACTTAAGATTAACATATCTATTTTAGATATAATTCAAATACCTCATATATGGAAAAACATGTTCTGCACGTAAAATAGGTCATGATACCTCTTCCAACCCAAGAAAATAAATTTTAATAAATGCTAAAGCATAGTGAAAGTAAAATAAAGGGTGAATAAGAGAAAGCCTTCTTGCGTAGAATGGTGAAGTAAGGAACTTTTCTGAGGTACTTAATAGGCCTCTAATTTTAGCCAAGTAAATGAAGTATTTTGTTCTTCCCCTATATGATGAATATAAAAATACACTTCTGATTGTTCTTCTAGTGATTTTACTTCGGAGTGTCAATCTCACCTTAATATGACTTGATGTTGACCTTTGCTTCCATTTTGAATAAGGTCTGTGAATGGCTCATGGGAATCAAACTAGGCTGATCCTTTTCAAGTTCTTTCTCATACTCTCTCTCTCTTGTTATTCTTGATCTCCTAATTTCCCCTCTAATCTAACCTCCACACTAGAACCTATATATTCTCTGAATAGCCTTATCTTATTGGTCAGGTTTTCCATGAGGAGGCTCACATTATGGTTTATATTTACGACTTGTTCTTCCAGTTACATAAACCTGTCCTTCATGGGATATTGAGGGTTATTAATAGATTGATTGGTCATGTATAGGGTTATATGAATTTCATATTAACCATTCAGTATCCCATGCAAATACCCATAATATCCAAAAAGAAACCTACTTTGATACCAATATTGTCCATAAACTGTCGTGGATATTCTATTGGATAATTTGTCACAACAGATCTGATAATTTTATATTGCAAATATAAAATCTACACTATGAGGGTTAATTTACCATTAGAATTATGAATTTGTTAATCAAAGTTTACTGTAAATGTAGGCAAATTATATATATGTAGAAAATAAATAACAAATAAAAAGATCACTCACAAACCAAAATAACACAAGACATGACCTAGGAAACTCTTTTAGGAGAAAACCCAGCTAGAAGGTGAAGTTTCTCTATTATCTTTTTCTATGAATAGAAATGGATGCAAGTATAAAGAAGTGGGGTCTATGGCATATGGGCTACTACAATGCACAATCCCTCTCCATTTTCTATCTCTCTATCCTCTCTTAGCTACTCTACTCATCTTTGGAACAACATGCACTTGAATAGAATGTAACCCCTTTTCCTTCTAGTAGCCCTCTTATAATACAACCCTAACAGACTTCTAGTAGTTAGGTTTGACTCCTTTAACTCTTAACTAGAGTTACAATATTAGCTCTTATATAGTCTTATTCATCACAATCACCTGGCTAGTCCATTTTCCATGGATAATGGGGGTTGATGTGGCATCCTCTTGAATTGCGATGATTAAAACAAGAAGGTCAACTTCCGAGTGACATAAATTTTCCATACTAGTTATGATTGAGGTAATTCTTGCATTGTTTGGAAGTTATATGTGTGCAAAATAACGTTTGGGGGTTTTGTTGTTAAGCAACAAAGTTTTTCCCCTTTAAAAAATTAATTTGATGTCTCAAATAGCCTCTAGAAAGTTTCAAGTTTCAATTTTCCAAACTCGGACCCGTCAATAAGAATGGTCTTATAAGATTATCCTTCCACTATTTCCACTCTGAAAGCATCAAGATGAATACTATAATGATCCAACATGTACCAAATAGAGAAGACATCCAATTGAGAAGATGTATAGAAAATGAATGGTGAGAATAACTACAACTTATTCCTCCACTATTTCCACTTTGAAAGCATTAAGATGGATACTATAATGATCCAACCCATATCAAATAGAGAAGACATCCAATTTTGAAGATGTATAGAAAATGAATGGTGAGAATAAATACTTGTGTTATACCCTAATCTTTAACCCTTTCAATTACACCTTTTTTAAATATAATATAATTTTAACAAAAAATCTCCGAAGCTAATTAAATTTCTTAAGGACTTTAAATTACATTATTATGATTATTATGATTATTAAATTAAGAAATACTTGGTTTTTTTCTTTTTCCATAGTAAGTTTTAGAGTATCTTCAAGGGTAGTAAATATTTAGATTTGATGACATTGTCTCACTTCAAATTATGCCCGTAATTTCAATATATTTTTAACAAAATAAATATTACACAATTTTTTTTTTATGAATTTAATTTAGATATCACCACTTATTATCACTTCCGGGGCTTGCACCCTATAACCAGGACTTTCTGGGGCTCAAGCACACTTAACTGTAGAGTTTTCCCCACAATCAAGCCCACTTAGCGTGCTATCCCATTTTCTCTTTCTTTTAAAAACATAGTGAGTTCCATAATGAGTTGTGGAGCATCTCCAAGTTTAATAAATATTGCTATAAGATGGGTTGCCCATTTTTAACTATGCCTCTAATTTAAATATAATATATTTTTAACTATAAAAAAAAAATCACACACCAATTTAATTTTTTTAAACTTTAATTTATTATTATTATTATTATTAAACATACCTTTTCTTGTTTGTTTTCTATTTTCTACACTAACATTTCTCAAAGCAATAAATGTTTCTATTTTTTTAGTTTGCCCCACCTCTAATTATGCCTGTAATTATAAGAAAGCCCAACCAATATGGTTATCCTTAGTTTTTAATCTCATAATGAATTCCATAATGAATTGTGCAGCATATCCAAGTTTAATAAATATTTTTATAAGATGGTTGTGCATTTTTTACTATACCCTCTAATTTGAATATAATATATTTTTAACTATGAGAAAAATTCACATACTCATTTGATTTTTTTAAATTTTAATTTATTATTATTATTAAACATACCTTTAACATTAATTTATTATTATTATTATTATTAAACATACATTTTCTGGTTTGTTTTCCATTTTCTTTTTAACAATAACATTTCTCGAAGCAATGAATGTTTCGATTTTATTAGTTTGCCCCACCTCTAGATATGCCTGTAATTATGGGAAGGTACCATCAATATGGTTACCCTTAGTTTTTAATCTTTTATATAAAAACCTAGAGCCCTAGGACTCCATAGAACATTCCGTCGTATTGTCATTTTCACGTGGCAGTCAATCACGTGCATTCAGATATTTGTAGTTCTAGTTGTAAAGATAGAAAGCGAAACAGTTTGAAAGGCGTCCCAATGGATTCTATTGCAGGGAGGATGCCGCTGAATGATTGAATGCGACAGTAGTCAAAGTCGAAGCAGGAACACATCCACCGAACAAATAAAATAATACCAGTGGGGAATAGCAGAATATTAATGTGCAACGAAATCCCATTATGGGATATTGTACGACGGCAAAACAGCCTGAATAACGACATTTTTATATATAAATTATGTTTGATAAAGCAGACGCTGCATCAACTATCATGTCTTCAACAGAACTGACAAGAGCAGAGCGGCCTCCTTTTCCTTTTCTTTATTGTATTTTTTGCTCCTCCGGAAAAGTGGAAACAGAAAAACATTTCATTCTAGAATGTGAGGCCTTCAAGGACACCAGAGAAAACTATGCAGGTATTTTGGCAGCTAATTCTTGGGATAATCTATTCAGCGAAGAGTTTGTCAATAAGCTGGGAGTGCTCATTGTAAAACTTCACAGAAAAAGGGCCGAATACAAGAGTCAGCTAGAGAAGCAATCTGTCCCATAGGCTATTTTTAGCCTCGTGGACATTAAAATTACTTACTTTCTTTCTTTCTTTCTTTCTTTCTTTCTTTCTTTCTTTCAGCCTCTTGCTTCTCACCTTCTCAAAAGCCTGTTGATCGCTCAGCTCAGACAGGCGGCCACCATAGAATTACCGGCCATCACGTGCACAAAAATCATTGCTGTAATTCTGAATATATAATTTGAATGAGCGATTTGTTTATTTATTTTGTATTGTGCTAATCATAGCTACTTTTACGCACTTTCTTTGTAAAATTTTGTGTTTGGTTCATCATATGTCACCCTAAATCTGACTTTATCACCGCAAAATCCGACTATATATTTTTCTTCTCCTATTTCTAGAAAGAAGAGCTACTTTACCTCATATATAAACAGCATTAGACTATTTTTTTTATTTGGTACGCAATGATAGAAATGATAACTTATGTAATTACACAAACAAAACATTTGACCATTAACCCATTAATTATTCCATACATCACTGGTTGATAACAGCTAGGGTCGGCTCGCTAATTTCTATTTTTTTTTTTATAAAATAACACAACGTTTGAGAAGTCCTCTGAAATCCTACATTGATTCATGTATCAGGGTTGATGACAGCTAGCGTTGGGTGGTTAATTTCTCAAGTACAATTTCATCATTGGCAGGTCACTTATTGAATTTTACAATCATTTTGTTCATGGACATTGATAATGTATACAACAATTTGACCACTTGCCTACATTTCCGTGGGCAAGGATGATGTCAAATTGGAAAACTGTGTCGGATCATCGTTTCCCAGGAACATGATGTACAAAATAATATTTTCAACCTCATGACCATATAGTTTAAGGATAGCAATTTAAAAGGTTGTTACATCGGTAAGGTTGGGAATTTAGAAAAGGAATTTAGAAAATGAGTAGTTTTTAGTGGCTTTTTTTTTTAAAGGTTTTTACGGTGTAATTTCTCTAAATTTCTGCAGGAATTTATTGAAAAGAGAATTTTGATTGCTAATTTTGCACAATCGAAGTGCCCTAGAGGTTTTTGAGGGTGCTGAATCCATATATAAAGTCAAAAAATCAGTTTGAATAACAAAACCAAGATTTTACCTCAAAAATCTGATTCCGGCACCTGAAACTTCAAAAAAATTTCTTTTTTATTTTTTAAAATTTAAAAGTCTTGAGAATTTTATTTCTATCACATTTATTATTATTATTATTATGCAATTTTAATGTTAGGGTCAAGACACTAAATTGGTGTATGAGACTCCTTGTTTGTGGGACAAGGGACCTACCTACTCACCAAATGGTGTATGAGACTTTCTTGTTTGTGGGACAAGGGACCTACCTACTCGTATCAATTTGACTATTACATCTATGAAGGCATACATATTCTACCCCCTCTAGTTTTGAACTTGTAACCTCTTAGGAGTGGTAAGAATTTTTGGTCATTTTGTGGACATATTTTTCATTCCTTAATTAGTGGAGAAAATGATAATTGTTAGTTAATATGTTTGCATAATCCTAGTCTTTTATGAATTTTCACTAGTGCTAAATCTATTTTTACTCAAAATTGCAATTTAAATAAGTGAATACTAAGAATTCTTGGGTGTTTAGTTTTTCAATTTCTCTATTATTGTTTGCAGAGAGTGATTTATGCTCTATTGTGGTGGCTAATTCAGGTTATTTGGGCTACTAGTTATTGGTTTCTTGGAGGGGGGGTGTTATAGTCTATCAATTTGGTGTTTCAATTCCTGAGTCAATTGCATTTGAAGTGTTGTGTGGGTTTTTCTCTATTTTTTGAGTCATCGCTAGGTCTGCGTCTTGGTTCCAAGACTCTAAGTTCTTGTTGTATATTTTTTTTGCAAAAAACTTTTTAGGTTGTTCTGTTTTGTTGCAGTGTGGAGAGCTTGATAATATTTTAGGCTTTGGGCATGTGAAATGGTATTATCTTGATGACCTTATTGTTTATAGATCGGGAATTCAGGGCCCCCTTCATCATCCTCTGTCCTCTTTTATTAGTAGAGGTCTTTCTAGTGGATGTCCTCATTGTTTATCTATATATTTTCTCATGGCCCCAAGACAGAGAATGATTAGTCTACGTGGTGCCAGAGGAAAAATTGGTTTTAAAAGGGTGTTTCCTTTTTCTTTTGATTTGGTGGCTACTGCTTTTTCTAATGTTCCTCTTGAGGTGTAGAAGGAGATATTGGCTTTAGAAAGAAAGGAGACAAGGGATCACCCTTATTGTTTTGAATCTGAATTGGGGGGAGAAGAAGCTAAATGAATTCCAAATATTGGTATATTTCGGAAGAGAAGGTTGCACTTCGTGATGTTGTTGGATTTAAACCAACAAACTAACCTTCCTCTATCTCCTTTTCCATTTCCAGGACAATTTTTCTCCTCATTAGAGGATGTCAAAACGATGCTTCGCAATGTGCATTTTTGTTTCGATAACATTGAATCTCGTTTGGAAAGGGTGGAGAATTATATTGCAATTGATTCTAGTTTGAGAGGTCTCATTGATCCTCCAACTGACATCATTTAAACCCCAATATTGATATCTTTAGATAATGACTAGTATGGTGATGATATGTATATTTTCTTTTCATTTTGGCAATGATACTTTTTTCTAGGATCTTATGGATGCTCTATTGTGGTATTGGCTTGTGAAATGCACTCTCATCCATTGTGACAATGGTATTTTTTTTTACGACATCATGGTGTGTTTTTTAATGTTAGTGTGGTCACGTTGTTGGCATATTTTTGGAGCGTAAAGTTGAAATGGGATGCAGAATTGTTCATGCTTTTATGGATAAAGTGTTGTTTTGTTATTTTATATGGATGCGCCCTTGAGTATTGTTTAGCTTGTGGAAAAGAGGATATATGATCCTTGTTTCTTGTAGATTTGTGTGATGTTTCTTTGTTGGCCTCCTCTATTAATCAAGTTGGCATCTAAAGGTTGGAATTATGTCTAGATTATGCCTTTTATGTGAAGTGATGGTTGTTGGTTTGTATTCTCTTGTGTGTTAAATATTTTTAGTCTTGTAAGGAATATCGACGCTTGAATACTATGTAAAATCAAGATCGTGACAGTCAATGTTGCAGGTTTTTTTAGGTCTAGTTCATCAGTTGATCTAGTTGGCCATGTTTTGAGACAACACTTCTCATGTACTCTCTATTTTTGAAATGAAATATGAAGGTTTATATTTACAAAAAAAAACACTAAGACTTCACCAAAAATTGTGTTGCTAGATTTTGAAGTAAAATCTTAAAAGTCACAAGTTTAAACTATCCCATAGATTAATGCTTAGAACATAAAATTTCCAAAAGGTCACCTACTTAAACTATACCATACATTAATGGTTAGAACATAAACATTTAGTTCACATAAATTAACTATTGAAGCTTAAACATAATTTTTATTATGCATGTTAATATCAAACATTTTAATAAATATTAATATATGTATGCTTTCTAAGAAGAAAACACAAATTAAAGGAAGAATTTTAGATAAGACGTTATCGAATAAATGATCTAGATTTGGATAGAGAACAGGTATTGAAGCTCTTAGGATTTGGTAATTGGGTGGTAAATGAGAATTTCAACATAGGTGATAAAAAAATTGATCATACTCAATTCCAATGCGTATTTACATGAAAATATATCGGAAAACCCTCTAAATATATGGTCATAAGGGAAGAAAATCCAATTATATTTATATTTGAAATGTGGAAAGGAACAGGGTAGGAAGAGACCCAATGGAGAAGGATGCCTCTATTAGAAATAAACGACATAAGAAACATTAGGAAAATAGGTTATAGAATAGATACCTAAACAAAAGAAAATAAAATCGAAGGTATGAACACACATCTCATAACATTTCTCTATCTATCTAATATATCATGAATTATGTAGCCATAGAAAATTTTATGGGTTCTTGGATTTTAGAGAAATATCTACTAGCCTAGGTTCAATCTAGGTGGAAACCCAAAGGATAGATATACCTAAAACTAGGATCTATATATTCATAAAAGCCATTCACCTTTGTTAAGGATAGGGACAAAATATTGGAAGAAGGTATTTACTTCCTCAATTAAATGTGAGTTCATCTATACTATTAGAGAGTAATACCTTCTCAAAAGAAGGAAAATTTCATAGAAGCATTGGCCTAGACTTTCATGTGCTCTCTTCCTCTCAAGTTTTGGGAGAAAGAAATATTGGAAGGAATAGGAAACATCCTTGAATCCTTTTTCAAAATATTTATGGTTGCCAAATATGGGAGAGAAACATCCTACACTAGGATATGTGTTTATATGAATCTCTTAAAAGCCCTACCAGAATAAAAAAACATAAATTTCTAGGATTCTAAATGGATCCATATTAATGGAATATGAATGCATTCCTTTCAAGTGTCGAAAATTCCATGAATGTAGCCAACTATTCAAAGGATACCCATGAAAAGAAGAAGATACCTCAAATAAATATAAAGGGGTGACTATTAGTGGGGTTTCACTAGATTTCCCAACAAATATAAATCCATTTTTAATTCCAACTCTTCATATAGAGGAAAAATTTCCAACAACCTCCAAATCACAACCTTCGTAGAGGAGATTGTAACACAAATAAGGGAACCTTTGAAAGGAAATGGGGCGGAAAACAAACAAAAAACACTCTAGAGGAATGTCCAAGGCTAAGGAGGACATATAGATAAGAGTTCAATTTCATAATCGAGGAATAAAACACAATATTTCAATAAATGAGTATAAATAATTTAACATTTAAGACTCAAAGGAGGATAATTTGCATTAGGATGTATGGAATTATAATATTTGGAAATTTGGCTCTCAACCTTGATAGCCATGCATGGAGAGAAACATCTTATTAATATTCTAGAAATGAAAATCTAATGTATCCTACAAAAATTAATGAAAGTGAAAATGAAGCTTGGGAATACACCCAAATTGACTTTTCAACAAGTGGCTCGGGTATCTAAAATAATCCTCTTAAAATTCAAAAACAAAATCATAGAGGAAAATAAACAAGGAAGGTAAATAGAAAAATAGAAGAAAGGGCTCTTCTATTTGACTTAGGCCAATCTAAAGGGCTTCTAGAGTAGTACTTTACCTCTTCAATAAAATTTTAAAATGAAGTCTTCTTCTAGAACATAAGAAGACTAAATAATCAGAGAAAACTACATTTTTTAAGGAATAGAATAGAAACGAAGAAACCCATAATATTTATTTTATAGGAAAAAAATGTGACTAAAACATAATTTTAATCATGGTTTGGATGAAAGGAATTGAGGTATTAATAATGAATGTAGATAAAGAGGTACTGTGATTAGTGATCATCTTGGACCCTAGGCAAATTATTCTTGAGGTTATGATGGACAATACCATATTCATATTGGTTAATTGCATGGTGATTAGATCTCAATATTAAGGACACATCACTAGTTCCTATACTACATTTAACCCCATCTTTAAAAATCCGTTTTTTAGTTATATTCAAGCATTTGGAATATATTTACAAAGGAAACACTAGATTATAATAAGGAAATCTCATATGATCACATACCTACAAGAGAAGAAGGGCGGTCAATGTCATCTAGATGATAACAATATATCGTTTAAGGAAATAATATACAAAGTGCACTTACTAGACATCTAAACAAGAAATGTATGTCATAGTTAGAAAAACTGGAGAGGAGGAGCATGTTAGGTAACATTTACATTGGATAGGTTCTAGTTTAAGGGTCTCTCATCTAGACCAATCCTTCTATATCCATAGATATTCTACCTTTATATATTATATCATTAACCAATATGTCTTACATAGGAAAGTTCTCTTACATATAAACCAAAATCTTTAGATTTGATAAATTTTGGCTTAATAACCCCAACTTCTTACAAAACATATAAACATGGTGGAAGGAAGTGTCGAGAAAAAACTTAAAACACATTATGAGGATATATTTGGAAATATGTTTTATGATAAAATTAATTTGGAAAAATAAATGGAAAGCTTGTGAGTAGTTGTCATTAAAAAAGGTAGATTAGAAGAACTTGCATCCCATGAAACATACCTCCAAAAAGACAGTGACATGAAGTACAAAAAATAAGAAATAATGTACAGAAAAACAAAATCACTACTTAAAATAAGGTGACAAAAATATTAGAGATTTTCATAATTCCTTCATAAACAAAATTAACCAAAATTCAATTCTCTTTCTTAAAACAACCTCTGGGAAAAGGCCTAAGAAGCATGAATATATTGAGAAAAATTTTGCGAATCACTCTATATAGTTGTTAATTAAGCCCCAAGAAAACTAAGAAGAAACAATCCAATCCATAACGAGCTCAATCCCTTGGATGATCTCTCATCAATATAATTATGCAACCCATCTCTACTGAGGTAGTTAATCAAATGGTTAAAGATATGGAATCAATTAAACCCTAGTACTAGATGGTTTCGCCACATATTTATTTCATGATTGTTGGTGGATGGTTGGTAAAGAAATTAATAAAATTCATCAAACACACAAAAAACAAAAAATTTAAATGATATAAGTATGACTACTACCTTTCACACCCCTCTATTTATGCAATTGTAATTTATCTTTAGAAATTACTTTATAATATTTTACAATGCTCAAATTGTATACTCTACTTTTCTATTTATGACATTTTAATACATGGTCTTCCTTCTAGTACTATACCTTGTTTCTAAAAAAAGCTCACATATCTCGAAGTACACATTGTTAGACATATCAAGGACTTCTTTCCATATATATATATATATATATATATATATATATATATATATATATATATATATATATATATATATATATATATTTATTTATTTATTTATTTATCTGTGTGTGTGTGTGTGTGTGTTCACATCAGTGTCCTTGGTACTTTAAGTTATCATGGTTGTATACCTTAATGATGCCCTTTACACTATAGATATTAATATTAAATCTTCTCTAACCATTTTATTCATGTTATGGAATAAAAAGGTTTGATTGAATTAATTTATTTTATGCTTAATCTACATATGAAGATTGGACCTATGATCAAGAGACCACATATTAATTTATAAACATGTTAGTGACCATATTGGGGTATTGCACTTTGGTTTAAACTCCTTGTTTAAAAACAGGTATTTATACATACCCTTGTGTTTTAAGTCTCTTTCCAAAATATATGTTTAAATGATGGTTCTACTTGCAACATATCATAATCTCGTAACTAATGTTTACCACCATATATGATTATATATTTCTCTTTCTAGTGGCATGATACATGTTAGAGACTTAACATGATTATTTTTATATATATTGATACCTTGCCATATAGATTCCATGTGGGATATTTAATTGAAATTGTTCTAGGTTATTCGATCAACGTGGTGTATATTCCTTCTTCCACATGCTTATTTATTATAGCTACAACAAGGTTTAGTCAAACGGATGCAAGAGCATCCCACTTCCAAGTCAAAATCTATTCTGACAAGATCTAGGGGTTTTCATATACCAAGGGTGTTGATCCCCTAATTGATTGTAATTATTTAATTACTTGTATGATTTCATGATAAATGTATATAAGTATTGAAAATGAGGAATATTGTAATTGGATCTCTTCTAAATGAGATATCTAGACAAGTATCTAAGAGAGTTAGAGATATTGTAGGGTATTTATATCTTTAGAAATATTTGTGGATCTAAAATCCTAGAATAGGAATTTGTTGAAATAGTTGTGGATATGAACCTAAATTTTTTTCACTTTTTTTTTTTATATAAAAGTATGCAATCATAGATAATGGTGTTGTGATATAGAGGGATAAAAGAGAGAGTATCAAGAATAATTTTGAGGTCCAAGTAAGGCCACAAGGTCGAGAGGGTTTCATTTGTATATCCAACTCAGAGGACCTTTGTAATTCTTATGTGTGTATATTAATAGAAAAATATTTAGTTTTAATAAATTATGTTATTCTGTGATTGTCTTAGATTAGATATGTTGTATATGCAAATCAAGTCCAAGAGGGATCTATGCATATAATGTACCTATTGCAAAGAATCACACCACCCAATAGAGAAGCCGAGAGAAAATAAGATTGGCATTGGACTAGATCAAGTCTAGTACCAAAGTGGGAAATATAAGTTTGTGGAAGAGTTGAGATGAGCACAAAGGTTAAATTTAGAAAATAAAGAAGCTTGCACAAGATTAAAAGGGACTTTTTAGAGGTGATGGGGAGCGATAGCCACATAGAGGAAAGCTAGAATGACAAAAGAGGTATGCAATGAGGAAGTATAGACGCGAGCCATAATGGAAAGTCCAAATCAAACCCATATCATGGCAGCGCAGTGGAATGAGTACACAAGAGAACAATGTGGAAAGTTGATATTTAGTAATTTTTTCCATAATTTGAGAAACTCATAAGTTAACAAAGGATAGGTACTGAAGTTTCGTTAATAGATAGTGCCGGGAGATAGAAAATAATAGTGTCAAGTTGGAGGCTTTATCCCAGAAGGGTAAGAGAACAATTTCTTGAAAACATCGAATTAGAAGCTTTATACAAAGTGGTTTTTCTAAGTTTTATTAACCATCGAGTAGGCTACCCTAAGAGGGCTTATGTGGCCTCGAAAAGATAGATATTTAACTGGAACCCGCCTAGAAGCTACAACCCAACAGATTTTGAATTCCCTTTAACTATCAAGTCGGGATATTATGAGCAGGACAATGTGGCAAGTGGACTAAGTGAATGACAATAAGAGGAAGACAAGTGGATTCAGATCATACATCCGGTTACATCATACCAGAAGGGAAATTATATCGATAGAAAAGTTTGAAGTGAAAAGTTGAGGAAAGTCAGGTTCATATGGCTTTGAGGTGACAAGTAAAACATTCGTGTGGAAAAGCGAGGAACAAGCACCAATAGGAAACATAAAAGTGGGGCTATTCTATTTCTAAGTAATCCCCATGGATAATGGTTGGGCACAAATTATAAAAGGGCTATGATCTAGGTTATACAGGAAGTTCATATGAAATTCTTTTCCTTGCACAATGTTAGTAAAAAAAAGTTTAGCTCCAATGATTATTACAAACGTAAGGGGCTTATAGTATAATAAAATCCTATGCGCTTGTGAATTAAGGAAGTTGAGGCTGTTGTTATCACCAAAAAATGGTCATCTAACCATTTCTAATTAGATGGATCAAAGTACAACATGTAGGACCAATTTTACCCTAATAAAATTGATTTCACTATAAGAAATAACTTAGTAAACCATATTTTAATAAGTTATTTCTTGTTAAAACAAGAAACCCCATGAAGAATAATTAAAGAAATCCTTATTTATTTGATTTTCCTATGGGAATAATTAATTAAACCATTGTTTAAATAATATTCCTGGTCATATTTAACTCAATTATGAGAAATAATTAGATAAATCATTATTTTTCTTATTTTTCTCTAGGAATAATTAACTAAATCATTATTTAGTTATTATTCATTGTTAAACTTGACTAAATCACCTAAGGATAATTAAAAAAATCATTATTTGTTTATTATTCTTTAACCACATTGCTGAAATGATAAATAAATCATTTATTTGTTTATTATTTATAAATAAAGGTATTTAACCAATTTAAATATTTTTACCCTCCAACAAAATATAATAAAATATTCTAAGCAGTTAGATCTAGATCTTGGTTAATAATATTTTCTTATTTTCCATTATCGACGATAACTCAATATTTTGTTATAAATAGGAGGGTTTATGTATTCATTCTTCACTTTGATCATTCTCATTGTCACTATTATTTTATTTTGTCATTTGAGCTCCCACCTGAGTTCAAAACTTGCTTTGGGTTTTCTACACCATTGAGAGAGAGAGAGAGACTTTTGAAGCTAAAGCATTGAGGACAACCAAGAACCCATCCCATTGAGGGGGACTAGTAACATTTACTTGTTTCCTTTACAAGGTGTTACATAATATAAAAAATCATTTTTTAACCTTGTCTTGTCTGTTGGATACTTGGAGTTAACTTTGCGTCAGTTACTATTTATTTTTACTGTTTAGCTACTTTAACTGCATAGATCTAGGTTTTTGTTGGACTTTTTCTAACTGTCTACTGCATATCTATGCAGTAATAGTATCTAAATAGTAAAAATAGCAGGGGGCCATATAAATAAAGGAATAAATAAAATGACAAAAGTTGTAGTAGAAAATTTTGTAGAAATAATTCTATAAGGGGACTTAAGCTAGATACTTGTTACACTAAAATTGTCACCATGATGTTTTATTGTCTGTATGGGTTCATCATTACTCATACGATACTCCCTTAGAAGTCTACAAACATCAAGTTCCTAAAACCAAGCCTTGAAATTGAGAGAAAATCTTATTAAAGTCATAAAAATACTTGTACCGCACTTTATCTTAGTATTACCTGCAGTGATGCATTTGTTTCTCTTAGAACATGCGGAACCGGCTGCACTTTCTCTTCATTTAAGGTGTGGTTCCCTGTAAAAGGAAAAGTGAAGGCAGAAGTAAAATTTAGAAGCCCAGCTGGTTGAATCTGGAAGCTTCTGGAAGCAATTATTCGATGGAAAGTTCGTTCCTTTCATGTACATTCATCCCTCTATTAAAGGAGCCTACCCCTTGGTATGTGGAACTTAATCCCTTGAAAGAGGATTCTATCCCCTCTTATTTGGAGCTGCAACCTCTTCTCTTTTCCTATAAATTGAGGCCATAGTTCAACCTCAAGGGGAGTTAGGATTTGGGATTTTTTTAGAAGAATTGCTGGAGAAACTCAAACTATCTTAACTGATTATCATATTGGAATGATTACACACTCATGTGTATGTTAGTCGAGAGAGTGCAAAGGCTTGTCAAAGTACAGGAAACGCTTGTTCTGGACCTTGGAAGGACCTGTACGACATCAAGGCAAACACGGTTGTAAGCCTCCTTTTTTCATTAAAGATAATACAAATGGATCATGTTTTCTCAATGAGTTGTTTATTTAAATGGATTATTTCTTGAATTCCTTGATCATCAAGATAGGCTTATGGTTTATGAATTAGTCTATATCATGCAGGTGCTTCTAATTCTTTCATGTTTTTTATTGCAGATCCCAAAAGAAAACGTATTCAAAGTGACAGGAAAGAAGACTACGATCAGTGTTGGACTACAGGTAAGTCCTAAATCCTTCATTATAGATAATTCTAGATCAAGTATAATCTAGAGAAAGTAGTTTACATCTGTCTTTTTGTTGCTAGTTATCATAAGATATTAGAGAGATTTGTCTTGTCCGCAAGAACGATTTGTCCATCCAAAAAAATGGCGACTCCACTGGGGAATGGATCTTCAACTTTGTTTTATTTTATTTTTGACTTGCGAAATTATTTTCTAATTTTGATTGATTGATACTAGCTTGGTCAATTTATTCCTGTATAATCCCTAAAAAGTGCTTTAGAATTCTTTATTTTTCTTTAATTTTTCTGGTCTCCACACTTTGTCTTTAGACATAGTGCGGTCAGATCCACTTTTTTTCTGTATACGTAGTGCAACACCGCACTTGTTTACACGAAACTTGTGGACCTTGGAAAATTTTTGAAAAACTTAAAATTATCTTTTCCAGGATTGGTTTGTAGGATTCTCAGTATATACCCAGACTTGCATGTTCTCTCAGAAATTTTTGTATGAGAGTTTCTTTCGGGATTTTTAGTTTTGAATGATTTTCTATAAGATCTGCATGTTATAAGTGATTTTTTCTTTGTCTTTGTGTCACTCAAAGATCAGAAACCTCTATATACCTTAGATCACTGGTATTTCATTGTTTTCTTGCTGATTCTTTGACTTCTTAGCAAAAATTACTTTATGAGAATTAGATCCCATTTTCTCATTTGCAAATATTTAATAACTTTTTCATTAAGTTCTGAATTTCACCTAAAAAACCAAAATTGGATGTTTTTGAGTTTTTGCTCATTTCAAAAAAGAATTTCTTAGTTCGATTACAAACTAAGCAAAACGTCCTCAAAATATCTAAAGTTTTGATTTCAAATTTAATTCTTAGAATTTTTAGATCTCGAAAATAGTGTTTTTAGTTTTGAGTGTTATCTCTAGAAATTATATTTTTATTTTGGAGAATGTTTGATTGTAGTTTCGATCTTGAAGAATAAAGGGATTTCTTTTTGAGCAATTAATCATTCTGAGTTCTCATGAAATAATATTTCTTTTCATGTGTTCTTGTTTTGAAGGAAAGAATTGTTTTAAAAAATTGCATTTCTCAACTCTTTCTTTTAGATAGAATTCATTGAAAGAAATGAATTGTTTCTCATAATAGATGCATTTTTAGTGTGTTTTGAGTCGGGTCACTACATATCATCAAAGTTTCACTTTCGCCAACATAGCTTAGGCTAGTGTCTTGGATTAGGGAGTAATTAACTCTCTGAGACAATTAAAACAAGAAATTAGTTGATCTTGCGGTAGGAAAAATCCAATAGTAGCTTGTACGCTCTGGGAAGCTCCTCCTAAAGGAGTCAAGCATGAGATCATATCTGAACCAGTGAGGCTATCAATTCCATCTCATTGGGAATGATAGAAGATGTGCACATATTAACAATGGTAAACCTTGGATTGACCATTGTCGAGGAACCTGTGGTCACTTGTTGGTATACCTTGGATTATGTCAAGGAGCCTTCAAGAGGATTGAGCTTTGTTACTCTGCCCTTGCATGTATATCGGATCGTCGAATGTTCCCCCAGGTATATTTGTTCCTGCTGGTAACCTTAGTGGCCATAAAATTTAAGATTTTTTCCTAAGGTGATGGTGGAAAAAATATCTCACTATACCTGGAGCAGACATCAACTAGACTCACTTGGACTCTCCGGAGGGTTATCTTCACTTGAGATGGTTTAAGTGGAGAAAATTGCACTAGTCTGTTTCATTAAGCAGGTTGTCGGGGTAGCTGCTCCAACCGCCATTTCTACATTAAATACTACGATGTTGTATTTCATCACAAACTAGTGTTTTTATTTTGGGAATCTACTGTTTGTGTGTGGTTTGATCTCCTAGATTTTATAAGTGTTTGATAATTTGTTTGTCTCCTTAGTTAATTTAGGACTTTTGATTGAAATTTTCTTTGATTGCGTGTGATTAATAATTTTTAATCGTGGTTAAATTACCAAGACAACCGTGTAGACTTTAGGGGAAACCCCCTGAGTATACACCAAGCCAACTTGAAGGACTGAGGGCTCTGGTACCACGTACTAACAGCAGAATTAGATCAATGGAACCAGGACAATCATCCATAATTACTCATCCTTATTATCAAGAAGTAAATCAATCAGAGGCAGCAGAATATATTCAAGAGCCAATTTCAATTTCTGAAGTTACTGACGTTGCTTATGTAACCAGTGAATTAGCCGAAGAACCTAAAATTTCTGAGCCAGAAACTGAACCTGCTGTGATGGAATCATCTTCAGGATTTGTTACTCCAACTTCTAGTGATCCTGATTCACCTAGAGTAAGATATCGCATTGTCGAAAACCTTCCTTCTGATCTCATATGTATTGAAGAACTTATTGGTCCAGACGAAGACATAGTTCTTCCCAAAACCCAAGAAAATTTAAATCTTAGAGAGCGTGAATCAATATTCTACAGTCCTTTTAGAACTAATTCTTGGTATTTATCATTGACATATTTTTTACAAAATGCAGGTCTTACTTATTCACCACCCTGAATTCCTTTTTACACTAAAACAAGAGGTTATCAACCTTCATTAGCTATGTCGAATGAGTCATCTATGTTTTTTGAATCTCCAGAAACATTTTAATACGGTGGTTCATATACCAGTCGCTCTCTGGTACCTTCTCAGGAGCAACTCCTCAACCAATTGAACAAGTGTTATCATCTGCTACAAATGAAACAAACACTGGCATGTTGAACACAGAACATATTTCTATGATGTCTAGTAATATTCCAAATCGTCAACCTCAAGGAAGTCAGTTATCACCTGGGGGGAAACCTCAAGGTAGTCAATTACTGCCTGGAGGGCAACCTCAGGGTAATTTTTTACCACCTGGAGGTCAAATTGTAGGACAATATTTCCTGCCTGGGGAGCAACCTCAAGGACAGTACATACGTCAAGGTCAATATTAACCCCAAGGACAGTACATACCTCAAGGTCAATACCAACCCCAAGGATAGTACATACCTCAAGGTCAATATCAACCCCAAATTTTGTACATGCCTCAGAGTCAATATCAACCTCAAGGTTAGTACCCAGCTCAAAGTTTTCAACCTCCTTCAGGTCAACCATTATTACAAGGAGTTGGAAATTTTCCAGTTAATTATCAAACTTACGTTCAACCTGGTTATGGTCCTTCATATGCACAACCTTCTATGGGTCAAGACCCCAAAATTAATATGGTGTAGGATCCATCTCAAATTAAACAGAATTTACAATGCAATGTGCAATTACCTAATCAACTTGGACAACCCATAGGTTCTGGTCCAACCCAGCAACCTATCTAGCCTACCATTCAAGTCTTTACACCTGGTTCTGTTCAGCAGCCTGGGCCTAGTACATCTAGAACTCCACCTCAAACTTCTGTTGCTGCTGCAACTTCTGTTCAACCAACTAAACCTATTTCTGGAGTATCTGCAGCTCCTGTTTCTAATACCCCTGTATCAGGGAAAATTCCTCAAGTATATGTGCCACAGTCAAGACCTACAATTTAGACTATGACCTAGATGCCTATAGGACAATCTGGTATGAGTACGGTTCTCAGTAGTCAACCATAATTTACTTATAAACCGTACGAGGGGTGGTATCAATTTGGACATGCTACACAAAATCCAACATACCAGTATCAGTCATATCCTGGGTATACTTATCAAGTACCTCAACAACCCCAGTATGCTCCGGTTATTCCTGGTTATCTAGGAGGTTTCACAATTCCCATTGCAAATCCAATTCCAGGATATCCTCCTCCTAGAACTCGTTTGATCACACAAGGTTATCAAGACCCTAGCCATCGGTTACTGTTCATTGCAACTTTAGATTTACCTGATTTATCGCGCCTTACGAATGATTCGATCTTTTATCTTCCGTATTAGCCACCGATGCCTAATAAGTTGCCTAATGATATTCCAAAGTTTGAAGGTAAGTCAAGAGAAGATCTGTCTAATCACATTATGACTTATAACCTTTGGTGTGCATCCAATTCACTAATCGATGATTCCATTTGGTTACGTCTTTTTTAGAGAACTCTCATTGGTCTAGCTACCAAATGGTACATTGAGTTACCACGAGGCTCATTTAATAATTTTAATGCACTAGCTACTGCTTTATTAACTCATTTTTAGTTACCTATCCGATACAAAAATGGTACAGAATTGTTGACCTCATTAAAACTATCTACGTCTACGTACATATCTAATCACATTCATGAATGGAGACGTAGGAGAAGTTTGGTGAAAGTCTTTATTTCGGACCAAATTTTGGCTAAATGGTTCATCAAATCATTATTTCCCAAAATTACTGAAGATGTGGCCAAATGAGGCGTTGTTACAGAAGAGCAAGTCACTTCTCAAGCTCAGTACCTTGACCTTGTATATACACAGTCAGGTACTTTGTTTGACAAAATCCCCAATTTACCAAAACCTGGTCAATTAACTACAACTCCTTCAGGCTCTCATGCCACTGATGGTGTAACTGGTTCTATTAAAACTGGCAAGGGTAATAAGAAATCTTCCAAGAAGACTTCTCCTATTATAACTTTACCCGATTCACCCAAAGGAGATTCTTCCATTGAAACTTCCGCCAATATTCATGTTGTAGAATCATCTACAGCCAAACCTAAAACTGGTGGTAAGAAGAAAGGTAAGAATAAAAACAAAAAATCATCTTCAAAAGATAAAAATGATAAAACTGAACAAACTGACGATAAACGAAAATGTCGTTATCCTTGTCTAATCTGTGATGAGGATCATTTTACTAAAGAGTGCCTGCATAGAGTTAAGGTATTGAAATTTTTTAAGGGTTTGTCCACACCTGCTGTCTTGAAGGATCCTTTTCCTGCTCAAGATAGTAATATGATTGGATCTTCCTCAAATACGCTAGAGGATACCTTGATGGTTGCGCCACGATTGCAAGATTATGGTAGTAAAAATCATGTTAGTGGTAAAGAAGCATAAAATTCCAATTTAGCATCAACTTCATCTCCCTCAGTTTCTGATCCACTACAGATCGAGAAACCGAATCCTGACTTAGTAATCAAACCGCCTCCTAAAGGTGTACTTAGTAAATCAACTTTCAATCCACATGTGAGAGCTGCTCAGAACAGCAATATTGTTGAAGACTTGGTGATTTCCCCTTCAACAATGTCGACTTTGGAACTGCTACAATCATGCCCACCCCAAAGAAAATTACTATTGTCAGTCATAGGAGCTATAGACCTTCAGGATTCGAACCTAATGATCTTCAATTTAGAGAATTTTACACCCCACCTACCCCATCAAATGGCTTTTCAAATTCTAGTAATAGTAAAAAACAAACGTTGCTTTCGTATAGTTGTTGATGAAGGGGCTTCTACGTGTATAATGTCATTAAAAATTGGAAATCACATGGTTCTCCGAAAATTAACCAATCGCCAACTTTCCTCAAAGCTTTTGATGGAAGAGGTTTCCATCCGTATGGTATTTTACACGATCTACCAATAGAGTTCAAAGGAAAAACCGTTAATCTAGATGTGGAAGTGGTTGATACCCCTCTCGATTACAACCTTCTCTTGGGTCGCAGTTGGTCTTATGCCATGACTGTTGTTGTATCATCAATATTTTGTCTCATCATGTTTCCTCATAAAGGAAAGATCGTTAAAATATATCAGCTCTCATATTATTCATCCGACCCAGCCGCTACTGATCGCATCCAACATGTCGGAAAATTGACTATCCCTTATAAAGATGTTGGAGTGGGTTTAATTAAATATTCCTCTTTACTGGGAAATTTTTCCCCGCCTACTCCAAACGTACCACCTCCTATTGCTAATATCAATATGATTACATCAAGTAATATTTCCTTTGATGATCCTTGGATAGTACCTTCATATTCAGAACTGGATTCTTTCGATGGCGTGATGCCTTTGAGTCCTTTTAAATTAGCATATCAGGTAGTACAGTAATTTTTTGATACTCCTTCAACTAAACCTGATCTAGTGAATGTGATCAATGAGGAATCAATTTTGATATCGAGCTCAGCTTTGACATCAATTTTGGATCATGTTCAACAAGTTTTCAGTACTGATGAGCATATTCGTGAATTTTTGTCTATAGAAGAATTACCATGGGAATATCTGCATCATCGATCTTTGTTTTTACCTGATCTTAATCATTTTGACACTGATTTTTCCTCCATTTTTATCGCTGATTATGTCAATGAACCTCGAAATCCTCTCACGAATTTCGATTCTGAATTGAAATTAGCAAAAATATCTACAACAGTTCTTATTGACATCTCAGTAAAACCAGGAATTGTTGAAAATATTCATATAGGTGCTTCTTGTACACCAGATGAACTCCAAGAATATAAAGTCCTATTTCAGGAATTCCGTGAAATTTTTGCCTAGTCACATGAAGAAATTCCAGGAATCGATCCATCAATTGTTTTTCATGAAATTAAAACATACTCAAATGCTAAACCTGTATGACAAAGATTACATCAGATACATATGCGAAAAGTTGTCGTTATTAAAGAAGAAGTTGAGAAATTAATTTGTGCGGGTTTTATTTATCCAATCTCTTTAACGGATTGGGTATCTAATATTGTTCATGTTAATCAAAACAAGGGACGATACGAGTATGTATCGATTATAGGGATATAAATCGAGCTTGTCCAAAAGACAATTATCCAACCTGTTATATCGATCAAATTATTGACGATTGTGCCGGAAGTGAAATGTTTTGTTTATGGATGGATTTTCAGGCTATAATCAAATCAACATACTCCCTGGTGATCAACCCAAAACAACGTTCATTTGTCTGTGGGGAACTTTTACTTACTGCAAATTACCTTTTGGACTTAAGAATGTTGGCTCAACTTTTCAGAGGGAAATGTCTTATGAATTTCATGACATTAAACACATTGTGCAACCCTATCTCGATGATTTACTTGCTCATTCATCACGTAGAGCAGATCATATTACTCATCTACGAGCTATCTTTATGAGATGTAGGCATTACATGATTCACCTAAATCCTCACAAATGTTTCTTTTGTGTTGAATCTGGATGATTGTTGGGATTTGTTGTCTCCAAGGAAGGCATTCATGTCGACCCAACGAAGGTTGAGGCTATCATCAAATTACCTCCTCCTTCTACTCTTCGCCAACTCCAAAGTTTGCAAGGGAAAGCGAAATTTTTACGTCGATTCATTCCTAACTATGTTGTGTTAACCGAAGGTTTTACCAGGCTGCTAAAATAGAATATCCCTTTCTTTTGGGACGAGATCGATGATCGATATTTTGATGCTCTTAAACATGCGTTGACCCATGCACCGTTATTACATCCTCCCAATTGTAACTAGGATTAATTTTTATACTTAGCAGCCTCCAATTCTATGATTGGCATGGTCTTAGTTCAGGAAGATGAATTCCACGACGAACATGTGATTTATTATCTCAGTCGCAATCTGCATCCACCCGAAATCAATTACTCACATGTGGATAAATTGGCCTTGGCGGTCGTTCAAGCTGTCCAATGATTCTGTTATTACATACTATTACGCAAAACAATAGTGATTTCTGATTGTAACCCTATGATGTATATTTTGACCAAAAAACTACTAGGGGGAAAATACTCCAAATGGATTGTTACCTTGCAGGAGTTTGATTTGGAATTTGAAAAATCCAAATCAAAAAAATCATTGGTATTCACTGAACTTACGTGTGACTTCCCAAGTACTGATGCAGAAACTGTGGCAGAACATTCGATCGCAGATGAATCTTTGTTTCTTATCAGTACCATCGATCCTTGGTACAGAGATATCATCATTTATCTCCAAACCCAAAATTTTCATCCCGAACTCTCACGGTCACAACGATGAAAAATCCATTTCTAGTCTCAGCAATATCATATTGTTAGTGACACACTATATCGCCGTGGTGCGGACTCTGTTTTTTTACGTTGTCTAACTCTCGACGAAGCTGAAAAGGTTTTAAATGAATGTCACTGTGGAGCATGTGGTGGTGATATGTCTGGGTATGCCACAACCCAAAAGATATTACACGCTGGCTATTTTTTGCCGTCCTTATTTAAAGATTGTATCTCTGCTATCCGAAAATGCAACAACTGTCAAATCTTTGATCAAAAAATGCGTGCACCACCCGCTCCTCTTCACCCTATAATTTTTGTTGGTCCTTTGGCAAAATGGGGCATTGAATTCATTACATTTAACCCTCACGTGGGCAGGGGGCATGGGTATATTATTCTCGCAGTAGATTATTTTACCAAATGGGCCGAGGCGATGCCTACATTTGCGGCAGATGGAAAAACCACAACTAATTTCATGTTCAATCATGTGATTTCTCATTTCGGTGTACCCCAAGTGATAATTACTGACCATGGGAGTCATTTTTGAAACATCATGATGACCGAACTAACTGATCAACTTGGCCTACGCCATGACATCTATACACCATATTATCCGCAAGATAATGGTCTGGTTGAAGCTATTAATAAATTTTTAGTCACGATGGTCAAACGAATCATTGGAATTCATAAATTGAATTGGCACACCATGCTTTTTTCAGCACTTTGGGCATATCGAACCTCAGCAAAAACATCGACAGGTTTTACCCCTTTTGAACTGGTTTACGATTTAGAAGTGGTATTACTGATTGAATTCAAGATACCGTCAATCCAACTAGCCATAGAGTTACTACCAGCCACTTCTGAAGAGGAGAAACAATTTTTGTACTTAGCTCAATTAGATGAGAATCGACACACCGCTGCATGAGCAACCGAAACTCATGTGAAATGAATGAAAGCTTAATATGATAGAAGTGTTACACTTCGTATTTTCTCAGAAGGAGACCTAGTCTTGGTTTATGATCAAGCTAATGACAAGCTAGGGGTTAGGAAATTTGAACACATGTGGCATAGTCTTTATCTTGTCAAGCGACAACTTGCAGAAGGGGCCTATGAACTGATTGACTTTGATGGGGTCTCTTTATGCAAACCCAGAAATGGGCTTTATTTGAAGAGATATTATGCTTGATTCTTGTGTGGAGACTTCTCTGTATATTAGTTATTTTCATAAACTGGTGTGTTGTATATTAGAAAGCGTGCCTAGTTTAAAGTGTGCTTTTACCACTATCCCTACTTATCTGGATCACTCTTGATTTTGCAGATGTCGACGTCCCTTCAAACATACATTGGTTTTGCTGATGGTGCTTGTCGTAGTACATGGAACATTTCTTCCATAGCTTGGGTTATTTATTCACCTACTAATGAGTTGGTATCTATGCATGGGGTAAGCCTCGCCCAAACGATGAACAATATTGCAGAGTATATCACAGTTATTAGGTTATTTTCTGAATCCATTTCATTTTGAATTCAAAGTTTGATCGTTAGGTTAGATTCTAAACTCGTTTTATTATAATTAAATAGAGTATATGAAATTAAAAACCTAGTGTTGTTAATATTATTTTTGAAAGTTCATCTCTTTGAACGAGAATTTGATTATATTGAGTATCAACATATTCCGAGAAATTTAAACATACTAGCTGATGTAGTAGCTTCTAGTGTTATAAACAGACATTTGCAATAATTATAGCAGTAGATCAAAATAAATTCTGATAACATGTTAAGAAAAATAACTGGAAATAGTAGCAATATCATAGCATAAGAGTAGTTTTTTCAAAAACGTTACATCATCCTCGATCATAGGTTCAATACGCCTTATGATCGGAAAAAAGTGATAAAAAGAATGATACAAGTCTACAATATCAATCAACCACTATCCATGGTGATGATCACGATAAAACACTACATCCCATGCCACCTTGCTCATAAATCTCCTGAACGGTCCTAGAACCCCGATAGCATATCTATGTAATCGGAGCGAAATTTCATCTATGGTAGTCTCTGTAGTATCTAAAGTCAACTACTCTAGATGAATTTCCAAATCAGTAAGGACCTCTGTTGTCTGATCCTGTGGTGGTGGTGGTGCTGCAACTGGCTTCCTATCAAAAGGACGGAGAGTGGCTGGTCGACGTGGACCCACATCTGCATTTGAAATTTTTGTCATCAGTTTTGGATGATTCAAAAAACAAAATAAAAATTAATTTAGAACATGTAATTTTTTTTTTACCTAAATCATCCCACTGTGTCCCTGGAGGAAGAGACATATCTCGGTCACCACGGAAATCTATCCCAACATAAGGAAAATCTTCTATGATGAAGACTTGATTCTCCAACCAATTGAAATATGATGAGGTAAAATGAACAACCTCACCGCCTTCACTGTGACAGACCATTAATGTAACCCATCAAACCATTCAAGGCTCTTTGACTCTACGATGATCAACTGCAATAAGTTGTGGGTCCAGTGAAGGAATATTATCTAGAGAAAATGTAACCATAATTGCTCCATATCCGAATTTTTTCAACTTCAAATATTTTTCTCTAGTTAGTTGGCCTTTGATATTGGCCAACACTGCCTCACACCAGTTGAAAATGGTGCCTCTAAAGCAGTCAACGACAGTTTGCATCTGGGATCTTGTTGCAACATATGGAGCTGTGCTCCCACACAACCTGGTTACTGTAAATGCAACCACTTTCATCTCAAGGCGAATAATGGTTTTTATGTCAATACATTTACCCTTGGGGTCTGCCTCTTCATTGCAAAACTCTTCCTGAAGGCTAGCGACAGACTGGCCACCTGCCCTAGCCCCAAACAAAGAGAGTGGCTTGCCCCTCTTTGATAAACTAGTGAGTAATTATATATCTTCCGGCTCAATTTCAAGCCGGTGACCTCCAATGATAAAGCATTGTTCCTATATGTCCCATTTGTACACTAGCCAGCGAAGAAAATCCACTTGAGCCCTCATACCTTGAATGGCCCAAAATTTGTACAAACCGCATCCTCTAAAAATGCGTAATGTAGGTGGATGTAACATGGCCGAATCATCAACCTCTTCACGCTCACATTCTCGCCACACAAGCATTGTCAATATCCTGCAATGGACAAATTGAAATGTTAAAAATAATTTGAACGGGAAAATTTGGTTTAAATTGGAAGATTTGCTCATTTTAATTTTTGTTACGCCACCTCCGCACTTTATGTATAAAAAAAGTGCATGGATCCGCATTTATCTTATGCATAAGGTGCGGGACCATGAAAATTTTCCCTTTGTAAAATTGTCGGGGTCCGCAGGTTTCATGTGTCTTACTTGAGGACCCCCGTGAGCGAATTTTCGAGCCTATTTTCCTCCTTAAAACTAAATCTGAGCCTTAAATTGAGAAAGTAAACGGACAAAAATGAAGTTAAGGATGATGTGGATTACCTAGAACTAACATTTTTCGATTCTGACAGGCAAATCTTCCACAATCTTCTCTGGAACGTTTTTTACCAAATGCTCTCAATTTTCACTCTGAAATAAAATGGTAAAAATGATTTACAAAACCCCCTTTTTATAAGATTTTTTGGATATATATATATATATATATATATATATATATTCAGTTTGAAAAGTGGTTTTCCAAATTATTTTTATTAATCATAAACAGGTATGTTTAATTTTTTGATTTTTTCTGTAGAATACAAGATTTTTTGGGTGAAATGGTCGTTTTGACAAAGCAGTATACTTTCTATCACTTTTTCGAACTCAGTAAAAATTATGAAAAAGTGAATGAGTACATTTTTATCACTTTTTCGAACTCAGTAAAAATTATGAAAAAATGAATGAGTACATTTCTATCACTTTTTCGAACTCATTAAAACTTACAAAAAAAGACAAACTACTGAGTACACTTTTATCACTTTTTTGGACTCTTAAAAAATTACAAAAAAGTGAAACCCTGAAGTTCTCTTTTAAGCCCTTTTTAGACTCTCTAAAGATGAAAATATTGCTGAGTACTTGACTATTTGAACTTGTTAAAGGAAATGAACAGTCGTCCCTTCAGTATAAGTTTACCCCTTTTCAGGACTGAAATGGATTATTTACAAAAAAGGAATACGTTGACTAATCATGGTCAATAGAGTTCTCCCTTGTATTATTTTATTCTTTTTCGGGATTGAGAGACTAAATTTATGAAAAAGTACACCCACAGAGTTTCCTTAAGTTTTTCTTCTGACTCCCTAAAATTAAAAACACTGAGTTTCTCCTATACTAGACTCGTTAAAATTTAACAGTAAAGTACTTGTCGATTACAAACAGGAACAAACCACTCCTTCTTAGGGTTCAATTTTAAACTAAGTTGGACTCATCTGAAGGATGAGCTTATATAACAACCAAATGTTATCCTCCTCAAGCTTGTCAAAAATAAAGAGGTACTTGCTAGAAATGGTGAGGGAAAAAGAGAGAAAACGAATCTGCTTGTCACACTTTGTTTAAAAAGCAGTTTACCACTCTTGAACACAACATTTTTCATCGTACTTCTACCTGGGTTGGGAAAATCCTTTGCTTATTAGTTAATCAAACCATATTGAAAGTCTTCAGCTAGTTTTTGGGTATTAGCTTAGGTCAGTTGTTACCAAACCATCTGCAATGTCATTATGTGTTCAAGAGGACAGTTCAAATAAACCATTCATTGCAAACATTTGTCTCCATTCGCATTGACCATCCCTGAGTCAGTCCTTGCAAAAATTTCTACAAAACTTGATCTATTGGTTTTGTGTCGTGGGCTTCCCTAGGACGGATCACTTTCTATCGACGACAGCTCATCATCTAGGAATTTGATCTAGAATCCTTCAGTACCTTGGAATCTGCATGCCTTAATGGCAGGTTTCTCACCTTCGACGACATGTTGCATCATTGACCTTCAATAGAACAATTCCGTGAAACACTCGACTTCAGATCATTTATTCACATTTCATGGATTGTACTTAGTACTTTGACAACCATTGCCATTATTAGTGGTTTCTCTCACACTTGTTAACAGTTCACATCATTGACTGGTAATCAAGTGGTTTCTACCATGTTCAACTTCGACACAATTAATCGCATGGATAGAATCGTACTAGTTCGGGTAGTGGAAATCAAGACCTTGGATCTAGTTTCTACCATCCAGGTTGTGAAGAGTTTTATTATTCATTATGCAGTAGACTATTCATAAAAAAATGGCTACGTCCATACTGTGTCTACATTATTGATGTAATATTAAAATCATTTCTATACCAGAACATTTTAGTTAATATTTTCTTTAGTTAGTTTTTACTCTGAGTATGGGAATGCCTACCTTAGCAATTATATATATATATATATATATATATATATGTTTTGCATTGAATGTTTTTTACAGGATTCCAACTGGGGTGTCCGCAAGCTAATCCTTGAAATGATAAAGCACATCACTCTTTGAATGGTCTCAGACTTCGCACTTTAGGGGGAAATCTGTTACACTAAAATTGTCACCATGATGTTTTACTATCTGTATGGGTTCATCATTACTCATACAATACTCCCTTAGAAGTATACAAACATCAAGTTCCTAAAACCAAGCCTTGAAATTGAGAGAAAAGCTTATAAAAGTCATAAAAATACCTGTACCACACTTTCTCTTAGTATTACCTGCGGTGCCACATTTGTTTCTTTTAGAACATGCGAAACCAGTCGTACTTTCTGTTCATTTAAGCTGCGGTTCCCTGTAAAAGGTAAAGTGAAGGCAGAAGTAAAATTTGGAAGCCTAGCTAGTTGAATCTGGAAGCTTCTAGAAGCAATTATTCAATGGAAAGTTCGCTCCTTTCATGTACATTCATCCTCCATTAAAGGAGCCTAACCCTTGGTATGTGGAACTTAATCCCTTGAAAGAGGATTCTATCCCCTCTTATTTGGAGCTGCAACCTCTTCTCTTTTGCTATAAATTGAGGCCATAGTTCAGCCTTAAGGGGAGTTAGGCTTTGGTTTTTTTTTAGGAGAATTGCTGGAGAAACTTAGACTCTCTTAACTGATTATCATATGGGAATGATTACACACTCATGTGTATGTCAGTCGAGAGAATGCAAAGGCTTGTCAAAGTAGAGGAAATGCTTGTTCTGGACCCCAGAAGAACCTATACGACATCAAGGCAAACACGGACCTTGTAAGGTTCCTTTTTTCATTAAAGATAATACAAATGGATCCTATTTTCTCAATGAGTTGCTTATTTAAATGGCTTATTTCTTGAATTACTTGATCATCAAGATAGGTTTATGGTTTATGAATTAGTCTATATTATGTAGGTGCTTCTGATTCTTTCATGTTTTTTATTGCAGATCCAAAAAGGAAACATATTCAAAGCGACAAGAAAGAAGACTACAATTAGCGTTTGACTACAGGTAAGTCCTAAATCCTTCATTATAGATAATTCTAGATCAAGTATAATCTAGAGAAAGTATTTTACATCTGTCTGTTTGTTGCTAGTTATCGTAAGATACTAGGGAGATATTTCTTGTCCGCAGGAACGATTTTTCTATCCAACAATACTGAAGCAATGGGAAAAGTGGAAGTTATCGAAAGAAAGGAAGGAAGACAGTGTGAAGGATCCAAAAAACCTAAATCAAGGAGTACTCCTTTGGTTCCAGAAGAGAGGACCAGGAAGGTGCCATAAGACTAAGCACATAGGAGAATAATCTTGGTCAGGTATCGTGTGGCAAGAAGAGGAGAAACATGCTACTATAGATATTGGTTGCATCTCACAGTGGGCATGGATAAGCTCATAAAATAAATTTTGATGAAGAAAATTGCCGATATTCAAAGAGGAATTCAAATAGGAAGCCAGAACAAAAGGAAAAAAGATACTAGAACAAAGGCTACAAGGAAAAGGAATATTGAGCAATAAAGAGAGAAAGAGTTTGTTGAGATGAAAGCATAACTCAGTGAAATGAAGTAGGGGCTACAAGAGAGAACAAAGTTGTGGAAAAAAGAATTGTTAACAGAAATGAGGAAAGGAATTTATGTAAGGAAAAGAGTAATGTAGCCTATCATATAATTTTTACCAAGAAGTTAATGTAGGGATTAGAGGAAGAAGAAGCACTCAGAGCAGCTAGGCGTAGAGTGAAAATTCTAATTATTGACTTTGAAATGTAATATTTTGCATAAAAAAATACAAAATGTCATTAATATGGTATTATGGGGAATTTTGTGTTTGTTTATACTTACTTGATAAAAATAAATTATATGTGTGTGTGTGGGGAAGGGGGGGCGGGGTGTCATATTTGAAAATAAAATTAATATTTTATTTTATTTTAAACATAAGTTTATTAAATATTAAAAATATTGGAATTTCATTTTTTATTAAAATGTAATATATGGTATATAATTAAATAAAATTATTACTAAATTTACATCATTTTATTTTTAAAATATTATATAAATAAATCTTTAAAATGAATGTATATTATTATGAAAAAAAATTATAATATATATAAAGATAGTATAAATTAAATATATTGATTTATATATGAGTTGCATTGTTTTCATATGTATCCTAGTATGCATTTCTTAGGCCATCACACAGCACACTCTACCACATTCCTCTCTTCACCGAATATTGATTAGGTTTCAAGAGGGCCCTTTTCTCCCCCCTTAGCACCCCCTCCATACATTACATCATTCAATGCCCTTGTTGTTGAAAGGTCACGATTCTATAAGGCCAAATCCTCCAAATTTGTGAACAAGTTCAATGACATTCGAAAGGTGGAGATCACATCTCTGAATCCAAATTGATGGCACTCAAGCTCATACATAAAGGGATCATTTCTTATCTTATGGGTTTATTTCCCTATTTTATATCCCTTTGAGCATAGATCAGTAAGAATTACATACCCGAGATTAAAAATAAGGTTTTAGTATCATTATGTGGACGAGGATTTTACACCTTCCTATTCAAATAAAAAATAGACCAAGGTTTCATATTCAGGAATGGCCCCTACTTCATGGGGTCCTAAGGGTTATATTTCAACCACAAAAGACCAAGTTTTAATCCTAAATATGATTTTTCATTTGCAGTCCCGATATGGGTCAAGCTTCCCTTCTTCTCACTACTTGCTAGAAAAAGAAAAATTCTAGGAGTATAGGAAATTCCCTTGGAAAATACATTAACGCAGCTAAGACATGACAAGGATTATAATCTTGCACTAGCATATTTGTGGATGTTTACCTAGACAATGGTTTATTTGCACCAATAAATCTAAACCTAGACAATTCGTATCACATGTAGGAATTTTATTATCATCAAATTTCATTTAAATGTAATTTTCTCCTTGAAGATGGCCATTTTGCAATAAATTGCAAGAATGTAGAAAATCAACTAAAACACCTAATGATGGAGAACATTGGTAGCAATAAAAAAGGAGAAGATACCCCACAAGGAACAATAACCAAGATCCTCCTCAAGCAAACACAAGGAAGAAATGAAAGGGTGCATATGTCCAGAAAAGTAAGGGTCAATGCCTAGAGAGTGAAAATATGCAGGTAATAACAAGAGATCCATAGATCCAAACAATTGCTTCGATATCTTGAATTATTTGTTAGAACAAGGGGAAATCACAACTACTACAATGATAAGGAGAAGGCCCTAAGCCTCATTAATCCCTCTTCTTTTGTAGCACCAGAAGGGATGCCTCCTAGAGAAGAGGCCTCATTGGGGATGAAAGGGGAGGGTTTATATTTAGAAGAAGAATATTTCCACTCCTCTAGGTCCCTTAAGGCATAGGGAATATGGTTACCAACAACCTATGAAAATGAAAAACTGCATGTGGGCAGGGAAAAGGAAATAGATTTTTCACAAAGAATAGCAAGGAGGAAGAAATATTGGTGGCTTTGGAATGGAGAAATTTTAAAATAAAAGGAAATTCAAACCGAGATGATAATTGATCCATCCAAAATTGTCACTAGGAATGTCAAGAAAAGTGGCCCTGGCCTCCATTCTGATGGAAAAAAGACACACAATAAATAATGAAATTCCTATGCTAGAATTGCAAGGTGTTGGGCTCCAATAAATGGATATACAAAGTTAAATATAAAATATATAAAATATAAAATTAGAAAAAATCCAACCATCCTCTTTCTTCAAGAGCAAATTTGGGGGAATGTGAGTCCCTCCAAAATTTTTCAAAACTATGGAATAATTATGAGCTTAGAGTGATTATATCACGTGGGGATTATAGGGGGATCTATTTGATTTGGTCTACCTTTGTTTTCAATTTCATTGACTTGCATTCAATGCCTCATTGGTTGGTGGTTCCCTTCATCTCTCATCAAACAAGGTTTGTAATGTTGTTAATATATATGTGCCTATTCAATATATATAAAAATAATTTTGGGCATCTCTTTCATGCATCAGAGACTCTCCTTGGAGTCTGGATTGTATTATGGAAGGGAATTTTAATACAAGCCTCCATCCTTAGGAAAAAAAAAAGACTCCCCCATTCGTGATCATCTTCAATAAATCTTAAACAATATGATTTATTTGTTGGATCTAATGGTTATAAAGCCCATTACCAAAACATTTACATGGAATAATCAAAGATATGGATAATGGAATATTGTAGTCCACCTAGACAAATTTTTAGTGTCTTATTCCTTTTTATCTCAAGAATTACATGTCTCCTCTTAAATTCTTCCATAGGATAGTTTATATCATTGCCCAATTTCTCTTTTTGAAGTGTCATAGACAACAGAATATGTGCCATTGAAATTATGCTTCTATCCTCTTTGGATCCAAGGGGAAGGTTTCCTAGATTTGGTAAACATAGCATGGAGTAGACCCGAGAAATTGTCTCTTGTGTTACCATTCGGGACTAAAAAAATAAACAATATGAAGTTATCCATTAAGTAGCCGATAAAAACAAATAATGAAGACAGTAAGGCCAAAATAAACATCCATAAATAAAATTTGGAAGAACGCAAAATGAAAATAGAGTAGGGAGTCATCACAAAGGAGCTTCTGCAATACAAGCAAGCATAATTCTAGGCCTTCCATCATGCACTAATATTAGAAGAGGAAGAATGCCATCTCAAGTCCTATTTATTATGTATATTAGTTGGATACCACAGCACCAAGTCTTCCATAATCAAGCCAAGGCACTAATTTGGAGGAATAGTATTAAATATATTAGCATGTATGGAGTGTATATCAAGGACTTGAAGATCCAAAGGGAAGTTGTTAATTATTTCAATTCACTATACTATGGCCCCATCTTGTAGCAAATTCGAAGGGTTTTTTAGTGCATTTTAGATAAAATTGAAAAATAATATGACAATTTGGAGTTACTGTGAAGCATTACAGAAGAGGAGATATGAAAATTGGTATTTTCTTTAAGCCCAGAAAAAGCTCCAGGTCTGAATGGGTTTTCGGCTCACTTATATTAGGATTATCGAGATGTCATTGGGTTTTATTTGATTCATCTAGTGGATTAAATCCTCAATCATGAACATATGGGAGGAGGGATTAATTCATACTTCATTTCCTTGATTCTCAACAAAGTCAATCTTTCCTCCTTCGCTAGGTATAGATTGATCTCTTTATGCAATTTTTCATATAAGATAATTTATAAGATTTTAGCACAACACAAAAGACCTCTCCTTCCCAAGCTCCTCTTTTAGAATCAAGGGAGATTTGTGATCCATAGACACATACTAGATAATATTGTCTTAGTACAAGAAGTAGTACATTCAAGCAGTGTAAGGAAGGATAAAGTTATGCTCGTAAAAATTGATATGGAAAATGCATTCGACCATGTCAATTAGGGATTTTGATGAAAACTGCTATCCCAATTTGTCTTCAATGGGAAATTTATAAATGGGTGTTTGCATTATGGGTAATGTGTTGTCCTTGATGGAAGCCTATTTGAAAAATATATACTTGATGTTAATATATGATGGCTATGGAACTACTCCAAATAACAGGTATTATGGTACAAACATTACGGAAGATATGGAAAAGAAATGGAAAATGAGTTACAAAAGGATGAAAAATGTGAAGTTTGAGAAGTATATGTGGTTCCTATGAAGAGGAGTCACGTACATGTAAAATTTATAAGAACAAAGGTCATGTACATAATTTGAACCATGTAAAATTGGATACCAGGGATCATTAGCATGGTGATTTCCCATAATAATTGTGGCGAAAACGTCTATATAATACCATTAATGATATTAACAGCTTTACCAAAGGCTTTTCCTGTGGTATTGGCTAAGGAAAAAAATATATATAAGGAGATGGAGATAAAGGATTTAAGTTTGCAATTGAATGGTTTATTCATGTGTGATTTTATTTGGATAGGTGTGCCCCAGGAAGTAAGGATATGGCTCAGATTTGATAGATCTAAAAGTGAAATGGAGACTAATGAATATACTTGCTTGACATATTTATGAATATCTAGCGAAGAATGAAAGATCTGTGGTTATAGTGATGGTATGATCTAATTGTGCAATAATATGTCGCATTGACAGTCTGTGCACAAAGATCTAGGTTTGTAATGTGTTATGATTTACATCGAAGAAGTTGATTCGATAATTTAAAATCTATACACAATTTTTATTTTGGATAGTCACATACATATGCGTAGATTCTTCACAATAGTTGCATATATATTCTGATATAATTTTCCTTTAGATTGTAGCTTGATCTGGGTTGTTTGTAGATGTTTGGATGTTGATTTTATTGATGAAGTCTATTTTCTTTTTGTTAATGATGTCTTAACTTTTTTGGTTGTGAATTGGTATATCAATTAGTTATAATGTTGCAAAAGTGTGACTGGGTATGGTTCAGTATTGGTATTCAGTGATATGTGACTGGTTCAGTACTTGATTCAATGGTGCAATGAATTCATTGATTAAATGGTTCAATGTTTAGTAATCTGAGATATGTACGGGGTTGGTATGCACGAGAATCACGTATATATGTGAATATGCTTCAGAATAGTCGTGTATACATTATGAAGTAAATTTGATTAGGGTTTGTAATGTGTGTGTTGATAACAGTGTGGTTATTATGTTTATCCATGACTGGATACTCAGTGGATTGATTTATGGCTTGGAATAGTGATGTATGGTTGTGCATTGGTATGGGGATTTAGTATTGATTTATTATTCTATGATTCAGTATGGTATCTTGGTTTGTTCAGTGATTAGATGATTTGGTTCAATATTTGGTTTCAGAGTTGTTAATGGGTATTGAGCATAATTTTGGGTGTGGGTGAAATTTTAAAATATGATGAAAGGTGGCTTACAGGTTTTGATGTTTATGGGTGAATGTATGAAGATGGGTTACACTTTCATGAGAAAAACGCCCAAAAATTTCAATCTCCCGCAAGTTCGACTGAACTTTTGAAATTAATTCAATTGAAATTGTTTTTCCGCTAATCGAACTTATTTTGTCGTTTACATTGACGACAACGATAACCGGATTTTTGGCCAGAGGCAGAAAAACAAGCATTAAAATTTTGGTCGAACTATTAAAAAAATGCGTTTGAACTTCATTTTTATAAATATAGAGGCTCATAGGGCTCAAGAAGTTTTCTAGCAATTTTTTTTTTTTGCATGAACTTGGAAATGTATTTTTGGCATTGATTGTTGTAGAGTGTTGGGAGGTGTGTTTTTTGCTTTCTTTGTCTTGTTTTTATGTGTTTTTTTTTAGAAATTTCTAATCTATTTTTTTTGCAGTGTTTGCAGGTTTTAGCATCTTCTCTTTTCTGCGTCTCCTTGTGGCAATGACATGCTCATTCAACTTGTTCATTTGATTTCTCAATTGCAGGTATTCTTTCGTTTCAGCATGTTCGTCTGCTTTCTCGGTTCCACGATTCCGGGTATTCTTTCGATTCTCGATTGCAAATAATAAAATTTGTGTAAACAAAAAATATGTGTAAACATATGTATTCTTCCGGTTCTTGGTTGCAAATCATAAAATCCATGTAAACATAAAATCTGTATTAAAAATTTTCGGGTCATCCTCCTATTTGAGACGAAGAAGGATATGATAACAGCATGGAGATAATTTAGCTAGCGAAAATTAGTATTACTAATATCGAGATGGCAGACTATAGTCTCATAGAAAAAAATTTCCATTTGAAAACCTAATCAATTTAGGAATTTTTTTTTTTATTTGAAATGCGTAAGGTATGACTATATTCGATATTAAGTGAGCAAGACAATTTATTTGGTAACCACAAGCACTCCAATCTTCTCTGCTACATACGCATAGTCACATCCACATCTGGTTTCGTTTCTTTAAATAATTTAACCCACATCTGGTTTGGCTTTTTTACAAAATTTAAACCACACGAGGTTTGGTTTGTTTGCAAAATTTAACCCACACCTGGTTTGATTTGTTTACAGAATTTAATATTAATCAAAGCACTGTAGGATATAATGTAATACTGCATTTAAATAAGAATATCATTTTGATCTCAATAGAAATACTAAATGTTTCATCTGTTATTAATAATAGCGGAAAAGAGCAATCTAATTTCTAGTTAGCAACAATCTGTATTAACATATGTAGGTAAGTTAGCAGCAATATGAGCATAGTATTCATCCGCACTGTCCACTATTTGTTTAACAGAGGTCCACTAGTTGTTTAATAGAGGTCCCACACTTCCTCGTCAGCTAATCATCCTCTAAAATCTTAGCAAATAGCCTAAACTAGTCCCACACTGATCCTTCCATGTTATCGTTGTCAACTGCTAGGGAGGGTTCTTGCGTTACAGAGACTTTGGATCCATTTCTCATCTATTGAAGTTGGGAATTAAGTCGAGTCACTTGAAAAACTCTATACCTTGGAATCACTTACGAATACAGAACACAAAGTCTTACATTCGTTTATATATATGTCAGGGAAGTTCATTTAGAGGGTTGCCCAAACACTTAATTAATCTAAGACTAGTGACTAATACTAAATCTATACCGTAGGAAAGTTACCATAGGGCTGGACACAAACTCAGGATGGTTTCTGGCTGCGAACTTCCTACAGATGTTGGGTGTTGTACAGGGAAAAGTGGAGCAGAGCATGTTGCTCAATATTTCTTTTTTTGGCTGTAATTTCTTTTTCCGCAGATGAAGGTAGAGAGCTGTAGTAATTATGGTAATAATAAGTGGTTGTTTCTGCGTTTATGATTCTAGCGGCCTATAGACATTGAAATGGAATTTTTTTTTTTGTGTAGCCACCATAATTTGATTCCAATGTAGTGTTCCACTGCAGCCAAATATTTCTTTGCAAAGGTTTTCTGATCAAGTTTCTTCTTAATCTCTTCGAGCTTAATTTATGATTAGAATTTTCTATGATTTTATCTTTCAAAGGTAAGCTTGAATGGGAATTTTCTAGTACTGCATTTCTTTTTTGAGTTTGTGCATCTAGATTTACCATCTATGAGGTCTTCCATTTGACATTTATTTCAACAAATTTAAATTCTTTTTGAATTATTTCTAATTATGCTCTAAACTTATGAATATTATCTACAACTAATCCTTTTTTGATTATTTCTAAATCAATAATTAATGTTTTAGAGGCTAAACTTGCTAACAAAGAAAATTCTATCTCTTCATTGAATTTATGAATGAATTGTCCAATTTAACATTTTTCTTCGATAAGAAACTTGATTTTTTATCTAAGAATTTTGATTTCTTTATCCTTTTCTTTAAGGATAGATGAAACTATAGTTTTATCCTTTGAATCTTGAGACATAACAATTAATTTATACTTCAAATCACTAATTAATATTTTATGAGTCCTATATGTAGTTCTTTTAGTTTTCAATTGATTTTCTAGTTTGTTAACAATAGGAGCATAGTCTTCATCCGTAGTGTCTGCTAGTTGTTTAACAGAGGTCCAAAACTGAAACCTGTCAACTGATCATCCTCTAAAATCTTAGAAAATAGCCTAAACCAGTCCCACACTGGTCCTACCATGTTACTGTTGTCACGTGCCACAGCGAGTCTTTCATAACTCTGCTTGGTTTCTGCTACCTTTGGTACATATTAAAATGATTTCTGGTATCTGTTCCAAGCCTGAATGGGAAGTTTCTGGTAATACTTTTCTTTTTTAAGTTTGTGCTTCTAGCTTTACCATCTATAAAACCTTCCATTTAATGTTTATTTCAACAATTTTAAATTATTTTTGAACTCAACTTCTGAATATGCTGTACATCTAAGAGGCTAGTTTTGAATTAAAGAATATCTTATTAAATATTAAATAATCATATCGGAAGGAATTGAAAGTGATTTATATTGTTCTGTCCATTTCAATAGAAAGTGATTTAAATTTGGCTGTCCCATTCACATAATTGTGATACGAGTGCGAGTGTTGACTATAGCATGAGCACAATCATCGAGAATGAAGAAGATTTTAATTAAGATTACTTATTCACTTATTACTAATTAATTTTGAGATTTTAAAGTATAGAAGGTTCATTTTATTTATTTAAAAGTTGATACACTATTTTTGTAAATATGGTCAAACTCTAATTAAGTTTTTAATTTTTTTTTTTTTTTTAATAAATTTTTTGGTCTAACCGACTGGGATTTGAATTTCGAATTACTTTGTTCTACATATTATTTTATAACAAGGCAATGACCTACTAAGCTATATACCGAGTAGGCAATTAATTTTTAAATTTTGATGTAATTAATTTAAAATTTATAAAGTAAATGTTATATATAATAATATAATTTAATAAATATTATAATTTAGTAATTTAATATAACTAAGTAAATTCCCTGGATGCGGGTGCTAGATAGTTCAGTAGGGCTACATGGGGCTGCCATGTGGATCACCACACGGCGCGCCCATGTGCCTCAGCCTTGGGACACCCATCGCCTTAAAGTTTCGCGTGGACTAGGCTTTAAAGCCCCATGCGCCACCCTCCATGCGACGTACTCGGCAAGTCTCAGAATAACTCTACTTTGCAACATGTTGTTTGGCACTCTCGCTATTTCTCTGGCTCTTCCGCCTGCTTTGGTTGCTCTCCCTCTGGTTTTCTGGCTTCGGCCCTCCCCTATTTAGATGAGAGGCTTCTGGGCTCTTGCTTCTACAATGGTTCCTCAACTGTCTGGTTTCTCTCCCAAGTCGGCCTCAATGCCTTGTCGTCACCGGCAACGCTGTAGGCGAGATGGGGGGAGGGGTCTCCCTTCGCATCCTCCTCTGTCCAATACCTTCCCCCAGGACCTGAATCTTCTCGTGGACTGGGCCATGACGGACTTGCCGCCCCATGAATTCGTGACTGCCTCACCTCCCTTGCTGCTCCCCGACCCCTCCGCTCCTCCCTCCTCCTCCCACTGTAAAAAGCAAGCCCGTAAGTCCACCATCCCTATAGAGCCAATCTTCCTCCCTCGAAAGTTTCAAGCTCTCCCTGTGCAGCCTGCCACTAGCTCCAATTCTGAATATAGTGATATCGAGCTTGTAGAAGATAAACATCTTCCAGGACTGTGTCATTCAGGCTCATCCTTGCAGAATGACAACTTCAACTTGGATGCCTCCCTGGACATTCCAGCCACTCTGCAGGACGAAGCCATTCAGGACACTCCGGCAGAGCGCCTCAAGCTTCCAGTATTGCCTCGCGGGCCGCATGAGGACTCTAAGCCCGGGCTCGATTCTATGGACTATGGCTACATCTGTCGCATTCTCAAAGAGGCGCCTCCCTCCAGCGACAAGCATGAAGGTTCTCCATAGCGTTCTCTCTTCGGTTTTTTGCAGTATGGTGGTTTTTCATGTTACCTCTGTTAGTTCTTTCTGCTTCGTTTGCACAGTTTTAAGGTTGGTTTCCCGCTAAGGGTAGTTCGTTTTCCTTGGATTATCAGCGTTGGTTTCCCCTCTAGGGGCAGTCTAGTTTTTTACAGTAGTTTTTTTACTATTCCCTCTGAAATGGACCTATCCATTTCTGAAGATGCGCAATGTAACTTATGGTTGATGATATAATAGAATTAGTTTTACTTAGAAAAAATATATATAATTAAGTAAATATCTTATATACTATCAAGCTATACACCTAATAGGCAATTAATTTTTAAATTTTAATTTAATTACTTAAAAAATTATAAAGTAAATGTTATATATAATAATATAATTTAATAAATATTATAATTTAGTAATTTAATATAATTAAGTAAATATTTTATATACTATCGTAATTTAATAATTTTATTTAATCTTAATTTAATAATTATGAAGTAAATGTTATATATAATATTTTGGTTAATTTATTAATATATTAATTAAAATATTAATGCATATGTATTTTAATTGAAATATGAATTTATTAATAATTAGTTTATCAATATAATAGCTATTTATTATATAATTAGTATTTAATATTTAATATATTTAATATATTAATATATTGATTTTAATGTGTTAATATTGACACATTAATAAAATTAATGTTACATTTAATATACAATATTTGATATTTTAATATCAATATATGTGTGGATTTATCACTGATTATTTAAATATATAATTTTATTAAGATAATATTTATGAAGAGATTTCTAGATTTTCCACAATGTTATAGATCATTTGTGATGTTTCGAATCCCAACGGGGATCCATAGTAATGAATGAAGGAATGAAAGAAGGAATTAGGTCAAATTTATAGAAAAGGGAAAATTAAAAATAGCCAACAATCATTTTATTTGTAGGAATTTATTATTTTATTATTATTTTATTTATTTTTTTATTAGATTAAAATTAATTAATTAATTACTTCATTCATTTCTGTCCTGAAGATGGATCCTATTTGGGATTCTAAACGTCAACAAATGGTCTCTGATATTATGGAAAATCTGGAAACCTCTTTATCAATTGATAACCACACTAGATTGAAAACCAATACAATAATAACTTAATACACAATTAACATATTAATATTTAATATTAGATTCATGTATTAACTACAATGTAATTGTGCTAGTTTTAATTAAAAAGGAAATTGTATAATTTTATATAAAATTATTTTTTATTGAAATAATGTACATTTTTTTTTAATATATATATGATTATGATGATGATGGTTAATGTCCATTGAGACCAATATTTGGTCTATCGGACCTAAAGAAAAGAGTTATTTAATTTGATTTATGATTTTATTCCTATGCTCAAAATGCTTGTAGAGAAGCCTCTCGAGCTCACTATAATTTTGATTGATCTTAAAAGGCTAGGAAGGTCATTATTGCAGCAAAGATTATGAAATTGATATCTAATGTGGTTGTAAGCGGGGCACTCTAAGAGGAAGTGATTTTCATCCTCGATGTTCATATTCTCACAGAGGTGGCAGATCCTTTCCATATATGTATATATATAAAGTTTAATCACAAATAATTTTATTATAAGTAAAGAAATGTTAAAAAAAAATTAATACCCTTTAATTTATAATTATAAGATTTTTTCATCAAGTTTAAAATTATTGTAAAGTATTTTTCATTAATTTTTTAATTTTTAAGTTATTGTAATGTATTTTTTTTAAGTTAAAGTTTTATCAAATTTGGTAAAAAGAGTACATATAGTTCGTCACACAATAGGTAGTCTCACTCAGACCGGGTTTGTTGACCATAAAATTCACAAGATGACAAAAGTACAAAAAGTGCCGCTAAGGGTAACGTCCATAATGGATTGGGCCATAGGCACCAAAACACAACCAATACCATAAATAATCCATAAATCATGCTAATCATGAAAGAAGCAAGGTTGTCTGAGATCATTTTAGGAGGCATAGGAGGGCAGAAGTCACACTAGACGTGTCCTTCATAGTGTGCCATCCATGCCTCCAGTTTCTCGACTCTATTTGAGAGCTGATTTTTCCCTCTCTAGACCATGACCAGTATTTTCCGAAGTTGGATTTGGAAGTAGTGCAACTGCTCCAAGGAAGCCATTTGCATCGCGTTATCCTCTCGCTAGATTCATTCAGCAGCATCCACCCTGTCCATTAGACTAACAATGAGGTCTTGTAGTTCTCCAGGCAGCAGTGTTGGGACGCTTCCCCTCCTATGCATCTAGGTCACTCGACCCCCATTTCTCCCTGCCACCACGAGAGCCACCACCTCTTCGAGTCTGTCCCTGGCCACTTGCACCTCCACCTCGGATCATCACACGTTTGCTGGCCCTGCGCGACCTAATGCCCTAATTCTCACTACTACGCGGCCCATCACCCCAGCTCACACCTCTACTCAGTCTATCACCCTGACATACCCCCAACCTGCAACCACCATAGCCACCTCAAGATCCATTCGAACCACACCGACACTCCCCTGCACCTCCTCACCACAAATAGATGGAACAAAGATCAGGGCTTAGGAATCCACTCTTGTAGAAGAAGAGGAGGGGCTGACCTGACACATTGGATGCTTCATTGTAATTTGAAGGCAGGGAGCACAGTTAACCAACACTAATCACAAAATTCTCTGCACAATTGGGCACTCCCACCATATTTGAATTCCCAACAACACTATTAGGTAGGAGACACCCCTTTCCTGAATCCGCCAAAAATAAAGCACCACTCGGGAGGAGGGTGGTTGTTTCTTACCTAAAACTAGCTCACCCACAAGGTAATTCCAACAATTTTGGCCACAATGAACCACAAGAAAACCATCCAAACCCCCTCAATCTAGAACACAATAAGAACGCAGGCTCCCTCAGTCCAAATACCAAAAATTTCCCCAAGGAAAATAGATATACAACTCATGCAGCACAATTTCTCGGTCATCAGAGGTCACCATCCTGCAAACCAAACTCCAAACCTATTCCGAATGACTCATGAGGGGTTAGCCTCCCTTGTCCGCGCTCGCGCAATGCCACATCCAATCCGAATTCACAGGCTAACGAACTCTAGGTTTCGGTCCAAAGAAAATGCAAACATCAATGTCTCACCACTGAAAAATCACCATCATCTGTGTTTCTTCCTCATCCCCAACACTCGTCCACACCCACAACTCCATAATCGAACACAGAAAAAAAATGCTAATGCAAATGACACTCATCCCTGAAAGATTTAACATTTCGCCACCCTCGTAGGCTACACCGGAATTAAACCTCACGTGCTCCTGGATCATAATGGCATCCTTGCTCCCGTACTAAATTAAGGCCCGAAGGGGCTGTAAAGGCCAGACCCCCCACTGATACCATTTGGTGTTATTCATGTGGATTTGCATCCACGTGCTTGCTCATACACACCCCCATCGAGGATAATATAATGCATTTTTTGTTAATATTAATTTTTTAAATTATTATAATGTAAGTTTTATTATCTACGAGTATAGTTTATTTAGAAAAGCACATGAATATATTAGGAAAAATAAATATTATGATATTTTTTGTTTTATTAGTTATTCACCTATATATCCATGTAAGAGATAGACATGGTGCACTTAGTGATTACTCCATACCCATGCTATGAAAAGATTAAACTAATAACTCCACAACAATTTTTTATTGCACTTAAAAAAATTATTAATGATTACTTAATGAAATATTGTAAAATTAAAAATATATTTAATAATTATATTTATTTTTATTTAATAAATAATGTTTATATAACCTATAAAATAAATTATTATCTATTTTGAACTTTATTAAAGTTATCTCGCTCTATATTTTGGAAGTATTTTCTTTTGACATAATAATTTTTATAAATATTATTGCTTAAAGAATTGTTTAGACTTAATACTAAGTTTCAAATTTTGATAACAAAATTTATTATATTATTTTTGGGAATTGATTTTGGGTAAGAAAAAACACAACTATTTCTCCCAACCACCCTCAATAAAACCAATTAACCTTAAATAGTTGCCAAAACCTCCTAAAAACCAAAATACATATATTCCTTATATTTCATATAAAAATAACATAACATTATAAATTTTTTAATATGAAATATCAAAATATATTATTATAAATTATATATAAATATAGTTATAAAATTTTAATATGAAATATATATATATATATATATATATATATATATATATATATATATATATATATAACATTAAAATATATCGAATAAAAAATATTAAACAGATAAATTTATCTCCATAAAGTATGTGTGGAAAGTATAAGCGAATTCAGTGGGATTACATGATTTCCCACCACTTTATTTAAAAAATACAGTGGGTCTTTGCGGTTTCCAAGATTTCTGGTCATTCATTATGGAATCAACCGGACATTGGAGAGAATATAGGAAAGCATCTCTGACTTGGGAAGTATTTTCGTGACCTCATGGCAATAATCATAAAGTGGAAACCCAATTGCGTCGAGCCCCAAATCAAAATAAATAAAGAAATTAGGATCCTCCTATCAAGTCCAAATTGTAAATGGTTTTGAATTATTTCATCGTTAATGAAAAAAGATGGCCCAAAAATAGTAATATAGAACTAGATAAAGTAGTTGGTCTTGTCTAAACGCTATCCTAAATGAAACCGGACGGGCGTTGTGTAAACGCTATTAACTAGGAATTTAGTTTCAGAAATTTGTAAATAGAATGATTTGAATTTTAACACTTAGTTGAGATTTGAGTTTAGTCATGATAAAATATGAGAGTGTGATGAATTTGATAAATTATTTTGGAAATAGGGAATAAAGAATAATATATGGGAAGTTTGGTTAAGCTTAGATGTTTATTAGAGATAGATATTTAATTTCTTTATAAGTGGTTTTTATTCTCAACTTTTTTTTAATAAAGTTTGATTAAATACATTTGTTATTGTTTTCCCTTTCATTTTTCTATTCTATACCTAATCAAATAAGACGTTTGTTAGTATAGAGAATAACTCCTTAATTATAACTAGTTCTAGAACTTTTTATCTTGCCTTATTATCTTGTTACATCTATATTTTTTTAACATGTGAAATTACACTCACATCCCCATTTCCAACCAATAAAACACTAGCAAAGGCTAATAAAATTGGAAAAGGAAAAGCCTCAATTTGTTGCGCCAAGATTTGGTGAGAGTTCCCACTGTGGGCTTCCATTTCTCCAATGAAGCTACCTTGATTCTGCCATCTAACAATTATCTGATACCCGTGGATACCAAGGGGACTTTTTGCTTTGCATTTGCCCCGACCGCCTCCGGTCTGTCCATCATGGGGAATATTCAGCAGCAGCATATCAGAGTCTCCTTCGATTCCACCAATTCTCTGGTTGGTTTCGCCCTCAACCAGTGCTGATTAACTATCAACCATATCCTACAAATATATAATTATTAAACTCTAAGTAGAATAGATTACTCTTCAAACGCATGCATCGCTTCTTTGTCTGGAAATGGAATGATGGAGATTTTTGTTCTGTAAACATCGTAAGTTATAGCTTTGTCATGTGATGTGAGGTCAGATATTTGGTTCAGGTTATTTAAGGCTACACCTTTGTTATGGCAAGAGTTACTTGGATTTATTTTGAAACCGCGTATTAGGGTTTTCGTTTAACATGGTAATTGCTATCTCTAGAAACAAGGTGAATCTTCCGATCAGTCAAAAGCATGGTGAAGTTTTCGTATTATTGGCAATATTAATATAATATTCTGACTGCGCTGACAAGGTATTATTATTCATAAGGATCTCGATTTTATATATCCTCCGAAACTATGCAGGTTGCAGTTAGTTCTCAGTTCTAAGAACGCAAAATGACTACGAAATAAACTACAGATTCTGATGTAGAAATTTTAAGATACTTTGTTATTTAATAATAAACTATAGATTGGTGTCGTAAATGCCTACCAAACATTGATGCTATTTTTTGGATTTGTTTTAGGGGAGGTTTAGGTTCAACCCTAAATCAATTTGTGTGAAAAAAAAAATATCTAGTTTTTTTAACCAAGCATATATTTAGCAATTTAAATAATTTTTTGTGACTAAAAATATATCCAGCAACTAATAAATCAGATATACTAAATCTTATGATTTAGCAAATAAATATTATATATTAAATATACTAAATCTTAAAAGAAATAACAAATCTACTCTTTAAACCCAAATCATATTTAAATCATAACAAACCATATAGTCAAGGGATTTGAACTTACCATTTCACCCAACTGAACTTACTGACACATATCCGTGTACACCTTACTATGCCATGAGCTGTACCGTTCAAGTGTGTTCCCCGGAAAATTTTATAGAGCCGGTCCGTCGCTTTCCCGGTAACATAATGATTTGGAGAATTAAATTTTTTTCCCCGTAAATTCTTTTGATTCTTTTGATGGGGTTGTTAATATATGCATATAATTGTTGACGTTTCCAGATGTTAAAATGATAATTTGTTTTTTTCTTTCAATTTTTTTTTTAAATTAAAATTATATAACAAAAATATTAAGAAAGTGGAAGATGAAAAATATTTCTTTTTATAATGTTCAAAATTTACTTTTAACTGTTTTTAATTCTCTAACCTTTGCTACATTTTTAATCTTCGTGACTTATAACGTCTTAGTGGAAGTTAATCATACTCGTCATCATCATCATCAATAAAAAAATTAGCGTGCCTTGCTATACTATCATGTGTTTCATCGTTTAAATAAACAATTTCCATTTTAATGAAAATTATTGTTTTAATTTTATTTACTTTTAAATGGAAGTGTAAAATTAATTATGGATTTCATAGTTCAATTAATTACAAATTTTGAGGCTGTAATATTGTCTTATCACACAATTAATTTTGAGGCTGAAATATTGTCTTATCACACAATTAGATTTATAGTTTTGTCATTAACTTGTATTTATTATTCTTTTAAGGATTTTTATGCTAATTGAATGGTAAAGACACTCTCTTATTTTTATTAACTATTTTTGAGTTTTATAATATTAATGTTTTTTAATTAAAAGTGTGAGATATTTAATAAATTAAAAAAATAAAATCTAATTTTTTCATAAAATACAACTATTATTTCTTTCTTCTTCTTCTTCTTTCTTTTTTCGATGAGAATATTGTATTAATTCAAAATGCTTTTAGATTGTAGTATGTACAATGGGTGAGTACAATAAAAATATTTCAAGGTGAGCTATACCTATAGCCTCATGAGAGTCTTTATTCTCAATATTTATTCACCATCTTACTATTGTAAAAGACACAAGGCTTTTGGGGGTGTAGATTCTCCAAAAGACTTGTAGATACAGACAAAATTTACACATAGCAAACCCATTGTTAAGGAATAGTTGCGAGGGAAGGAATACAATTTTTCATTAGGACTCTTACATCGAAATTTACACCTTTATTGCGAGATCATCAACAAAATAATCTTTCATTCTCAACACATGAAAGAAACTAATACTAGAGAAGGCTAGTTTCATATTCTTGATTCAATCAATAATACTTCGCAGCGTATGTTACAAAAGTGTTGTCAGCTTAATGTCAAGGAGTAGGGGGAGCTTGCTGGAGATTGATAGTTGGTTTTCATTGATGTCAAGTAGTTAGTGATAATGTGTTTTGAGTCTTGTAGTGTTCTGCAGTATCGTTGTTTTGAAGGTGTATATTTCAAGGAATTTTTTCCGTAGTCGATAAACCCAAGTGTTCTCAGCAAGTAGTTGGATAGTCATCTTAAATACATCTTCAATGATATATAGTCTCAAAAACTTAAGGGATTAGGAATTATCTCAATTAAAATTTTGGCAGAGCACAAGGACCTGCCCACTACTTAACAAAAGGCACAAAGACAAACAAGTGTGGGATGAAAGGTTTCCCTTCGAATTGATGTTTGCATGGTTAATTGTGATGGTCAAGAATATAATATTAATTCAATGTCCATTCCCTTCGAATTTAACAAAGGAAATTCCTAAAACACGTACCCCGGGCCTTTCTTTACTATATGAGGTGGTGAAAGATGGTGTGATATAATATGATCGAGGAAATCGAAGATGTGGAAACCATTGGAAGGATAGTGAGCATGATGATAATGTGGAAAGGAAATGTGGCATGCATATTTAGCACTTACGGTACCCAAGTGCCTCCTTTTTAGGTGAAACTGGCATCGCTCATAAGGTGACATGTGGCATGGAGATGATGTGGTATGAAAAACTCAGATAGCATTGCAAGGTTAACACATAAATGGGATGAAGGTAAAAGTAAAAAGGTTTATGTATTCGTGATGGTAAATGTCATGGTCAAAACCGCGCCGACGGAACCGTCTCCGTTTATCAACATGAAAGTTATTGTCCCGCCGCGAAGGTTCTATGGCCTTGAAATGGCCACAGATTAAGCAGAACCACTCACATGAAGCAGACACATGGCATGTGATGGCATGATTAAAATACCCTACAAATAGTTTAGAAATTAACATGCTTTCATTTGATAGGAACTATTCCTTTCACATGCAAACAAACAATGTCACAACAAAATATTAGGTATGGTTCGATGAGTGAAATGGAGACTTGGTGCAATGAGTAATGGGACGATTGCGAAGATGTTCGATGGGAACTATTCATAATACTTCGACACACATTTTCCCCATCGCATCATGGAATTTTTTTTGGTGTGCATTTCATGAAGAGTTGGTGAGAAGGTACAGTTTGAAAAAAGGGGGCAATAGGAAATATGCTCGTTCATGGGGAGTTTGTTTAATAATGGGAATTCACATCTGGGCCTAAAAATTTATAAATTTAGTGGATTTAAATGGCTTAACGAATTTGGAAAGGGGGTTAAGCTTATGTGCCCGAAGGCTTAAGCCATGCATCTGGGCCGGTCATATGTTCATAAGAGGTAAAGCCTTGGAGGGAGCAACGAAAAATAAAATTTGGCTTTGAGCGCCAAATTTAATTAAGGACCGAAGGTTGTTAGATGAAGGTGCAATCATGGAATTGAATTGGTAAAAAGATATAGTTGTTCATATAGTCATGTAAAATTTTCCCGTGGGTAAAACCATGAACTAATGCCTATAGAATTTCAAAGATAGAATTTATAAAAAGGGAAAGTGAGTGATGAAAAAGGGTTGTTCATGTAGTTGGAAATTTGAGGTTGAAGCATAATTTTTACATTTCAAGCATCAAATTCAGTAAGGAAAATAAAAGGTGCAACACCTATAAATAGAATTCATAATGAAATGAGACATATTATTCCTCTATGGAAAATAGATGGAACACTAATTGGTGATGTGAAGTTTCGTGAGGAAGAGTCGAACAACTAGTTCAATATGGATTAAAAAAAGAGAGTTTTGTGCATTGAAAGAAAGGTGTAGACTTGTAGGTCTAAATCGATTGTAGCAAATAAAGAAAATTTAATAATTGGCGTAGAGAACTAGCGAAAGAGTTGAGTAGGTTGAATTCATGAAGGGTTTGAGACTGGTGAAAGGTCGATAAGATAAGAAACAGAGGTAAGGTGTGTGTGTGTTGCTTATCTAAATTTGTTGTGAGAATCTGATGAGGTTCAAGAATGTGTGAAGGGTGGTTAGGAAGGTTGAGCTAGGTATAAGAGTCTACAAATAAATTTGTATGTAGATATGTGATATGAGTTGTTGTATATTGTTAAAAAGGAGCATATATGATCGTTGAATTAGATATGAAATTGTAGAGAAGAGTTTATAAACCTAATTTGAAAAGTTGTATGATCAAATCTAGAGATAAAGGAGGGGTTATCGATCATATATAAAATATTGTGATCATATCCGAGTGAGAGGAGTGTTGTAGAGTAGAGGTAGAATTGAAATTAGAAAGCCTAATAGTCTAGGGATGTTGATTGAGAGAAACAAAATACAATTCTAAAGATTAAAGTGATAGAGTACCTATAGATTTAAGTTTGAAATTTTTATGAAAATGGCTGTGCTAGGTATTTTAGGTTGTTTTGTACACATCAAGGAGTCGCACAGTTCCTTCAGGTGGGTTTCTGAAAACAACTTGGGGGGTCAATGCCCTTGCAAGTGGGTGCTTCATTTTAGTTGGTTCAGGTAAAACTAATGTAATAGCAGGTTGGAGCCTACATTTTCATAAAACAAAACAATATTGGTGGTTTTCCATTTGAAGAGCTCAATGTAAAAATTAGTGTCTCATATGTGTATGATGTGTATGGTGTTGTTGTAAATTCATGAGTCGCTTACACAATTAATTTCTAAATCAATTGAATATTGGATTGGTATGAACAATAAAATTGGTCATAATATTGATTCAATTCTCCTCTTAGTATTATCCCTTCATTTCCAATAAATTTCATTCCTTTGCAAAAGATCCATGAACAAGGTGATGGATAACAACTTATGAATCTGCAAACAACACCAAATATTCGATATTTTCTTATTTGGAAGAAGGATCCCTTGCAATAATACAATATATCTTTGCCTCATTATTTGAAAATTTTCCTAACCCCCGCATGTACTCAATTTCAAATTTTTCCATTGGGGTTGAGACTAATCCTCATTCTAGTGCTTCGCTGTCGAGATTATTTTTTGAAGTCATTTCATCAAATATCAACAAAAATGATGTCCGTTGCTTCCTTCATTCCTTTGGTTTCATCCTTAATCTAGCATCACTATCCACCATTTTGCAAGGCTTGAGTGACTTTTCTTACCATTGTGTAAAACTAGGAAGGAGGTTGAGAATCCATTCCTATTATTTGGAATCCACATTTCTTATTTTAGTAGGGAGGGAAGAATAATTCAAATATTCGGCGTATACCAGTCAAGATCTTAAGGCTATAAATCAACGTGATACCTCTTTCGTTAAAAATGTTGTCATTCCAAGCTATCTAAACCTTCCAACAAGTAGATTTTGGGAATTCCAAATATATTTTCTTGAAATATCTCTTTCCTTTGAATTTCCCAAGGTATAAACTGCCCTAAAAAGAGAAGAGGGAGCCGGGATGATCAAGCCATCAAATTGCAAATGCAGTATAAGAGCAAGGGAAAAATCCTACCCACAAAAAAACGAACAAGTGAGAAAACGATTAGCAATTATTTATTCCTATCTTAGGCATGAAGGAAAATGTACAAGGCTAACCATTCTATATATTGAATACTCTCCATTGTCAATCTCTTAGATGTGTTAACAACCAACAAAATGAGTTGAGTTTCAAGGGATGATTGGGAGTCTAAAATTGTGAATAAACACTAGACTTTGGAGGAAGTCCTACTTGAAACAATAAAACATAATAGCCTTCTTTAATCATAAATTTTGAATTTTTCCGTACACAATGGTCAACAAAGGGTTGATTCCTATGGTCACATATATCCAACAACACCATCAATAAAGCAATCGAGTCAAGAGATGGCGTGAACATGTATAAAGTATACAAACAATATGTATACCAATGGATTTAATCATTCCATGCGACATGATAAAGAAAAAGATACTAATCCTTTCTACACCATCATGAAAATAAACACACAACAATCACACCAAATAAAGAAAGAAGAAAAACAATCCACAACACGTATATTTTTGCAGGGAAATATTACCGCTCAAAACCCATGTATCTCTATTGTATAACGAACTAAGGAGTCATGAAACAATACAATGCACTCTTCTCACAAGAGGCCGTTGCACTATCCCGATCGTCTCACACTAATCGAGACAAAAATGGTCAACACTTAGCCAATTATCAACATGTCTTCACCGCTCTTTGACGCAATCCTCAGGGCAATTAATCCATATTATTTAGGAAAATTAGCCTTCCTTTACCATGCAATACATCATAGGCACCCCATGGTGTATATAATTTCACCCGTGGGTAATTTGCTATAAATATAATCGATGGGGATAACTTCCTTTAACCTCTTCTCAATCGGGTCTTCATGAGAACCGACATGCATGTACTATTAATAGTAAATCATTAGTCACTTCGATAAACATCACCGTATGTGAATTAAATCTCGATTTAACTCACTTGAACTCTCACTAGTGCAACAATCTCGTTATAACTAGTTAGGATTGACTTTAACTCACTTAATTGAGTTAACTAATTTCTCATGCATTAAACTTAATACATTAATCGCAACTTCTGACTCTAAAAAATAGAGTCACTCTACATGTCTCACCAACCATCCTCAACTCAAATTCTCATGAGCTAACCGAGTCTATCAAGCACTCATTAACTATTACAAGTGATTATGAGACAAGATTACAATTTATTGTCCAATTTATTTAAGGATAGATAAATTTGACACACATTTCTTCTAATTTAATTAAGAAATAATTAAATCAAAAGCCTCCATGGTAGCCATTTATGGATGCCGATTTCATCAAGCTTCGTTGCAAATTTCAACACTCCTCTCAACAATAAAGGAATCAACTGCCCTCTAATTCGGTACCTTTGGAATGTTCTTGAATGAAACACTTCTAGTGTTGTTCACACATGCAACTATCTTGAAACCGAATAGCCTCCAAACAACCGAATCAGTATAATGCATCTATCATCGAGTATTCTACTTTTTGGATCCTACCACACATGTCTACCTGACTTCGTTAATACATCTTCAGATCCATGCACTCGCATCGCTACCAACTTCCGATCTATGATTCAATATATACACTGGCCACTCGATTGGCTTTCCATATCCGACTACATCAATCTAAACTCGATACTTTACTACTATTAGACCGTGGCCTTCGTAGCCGAGTTTGATCCATGAGACACACCATCCAATGAACCCTACCTAAATTTATTCTTGGGATTGATTTTGCACATTGCCCTACCCTTCCGACCTCCGAGGTATACTCGCATGTACTCCCTCTACCCTCCTCGGCTCAACATTTCCCCTCCTAGAGGTTTCTACTTGAGTGGAATTTTCCACTCAATCTCCTCTCTCTTCTTCTCCAATTTTGGATGCTCCACAACCTTTTGAATTACTCGAGGCCGCATGTTGAGAGATAATTTCTCCTTTCAACCACCAAGTCATTAACCACTTCTTTACTCCTAAAAACCTTACATGCATCCTCAACCTTGATATCATACACGTTCTTGACTCGAGAACCGGACCGCTTTACCTATCTCGGGTGGCTATGTGTTTAAGGAAAACATTTCCCTTTCTAAACATCACTTCATAACCACTTCCGTCTTCCAATACTACTATCGAGACAAAGATTCTTCTTTAGGCCTGAACATACAAAACATCTTCTAGTCTAAGATGGGATCCATTCTCCTCTCAAAGGTAATTGTACCTATCCCTGCTGTGTTATACCTCTCATCATCTCCAAACTCTATGTTCTCCGTCGAGGCCCTTCTCCCTCCAAGTCATCAAGAGATCTCTATCCCCCATCATATGGAACGAGGCACCGTTGTCTAAATACCACATGCATCCTATTACACTCGTTGTCCATGCATGCAATGAGAGTAAAATCGTTCAAACTATGAAGCCAATTCTTCACCCGCCGCAAGTGCAGGATCCTTGCTTACCTTTTTCTCGTGAGCAATTTGTAGCATAGTGCCCATGCCCGTGATAAAGGGAAAACATATGATTCGACAAGTATTTATTGCTCACTTTACCTGGGATTTCTTTCCCTCGGGTCTTCTTTTTCCAGCATCGCCAAGGCATAATCTTCCTTGTCATTAGTCTTGGATGAGGATCCATCACCTGTGTTCCACCCAGTTCCTATTGTACCAAATCCAACCAAAGTCGCTCCCAATTTGGTAATCTCTCCTCCCATTCACCGAGTCCTCGGTAACTATGACAAACTCTCTTGGGAAGGCCTAAAAGTGCTAGGCTCACCAATTCATCCACTTGCGCTCACACCAACACTTCCAATCTCATCTCTGGACATTGGAGTGAACTTCACCAAGTATGTTGGTACCATCTCGCCCTCCTCCTTATCGATTTTCCGAGCTTGTCCTTTAGCGCCAACTTCATTTGGTCATTGCTATTCTCAAATAGATCTTTCTAGGCCTTCCACATTACATATGGAGTCACCTTACCATGGAGACTTGAGACAATGTGATCTCTGAATCCGCTTCTCCATAATATTTTCCTCGCTCTCACTTCCTTTGCCACATCAAGAAGAGCGACATCTCTGCTACTGCGGCTTGGGAATATCATTATCAATGAATTATTTTCGAACCCGTTGTCCTCCCGTAAATGCCTCCATTCCCCGCCTTTTCTTTCATGCAATATAATTAGAACTTCCATTTCATGTATATTCCAATATTAATCCATTGAAAACCATCTTGATCCGCTTGTCGCTCCAAAGAAACTATCCGCAAGTTTCGATATTGTTCAACAAAAACTCAATTTCTTATCCACTATTGTGTTTACCGGTGCTCCCATACAATGTAGAAATTATACGTACAATATGTATACCAATGGATTCAATCTTATCATGTGATATGCTAAAGCAATATACCGAATCCTTCGACAAATTAATTATGGAAAATAAACATGATCGAACAATCACACCAAGTAAAGAAAGAAGAAAATCAATCCACAAATACGATATTTTTCCTAGGGAAAGCTTGTCGCTTCAAAACCCTTTATCTCTATTGTATAATGAACCAAGGAATAACGAAACAATACAACAATCTTCTCACTAGAGTCTAATGCACTATCCTCGACCGATTTCACACTCATCCGGTATTAAAATGTCATCCAACACTTAGCCACCTCATTCTGTCTTCACCCCGCCTTTGCCTATGCAACTTTGTGAAATTAACTTCATTATTTGGGAAAATTAGCCTTGATCGCACAATACATCATGGGCATCCCATGCCGTAGATATAATTGCACCGGGAAATTTTATATAAATACAATCGATAGATAACTTCCTTTAACCTCTGCCTCAACCGGGTCTTCATCAAAACTCGACATGTGTGTCGCTATTAATATTAAATCATCGCAACTTTAATGCAACACTACATGTGAATTAAATATGATTTAATTCACTTGACCTCTCACTAGTGCAACAATCATTACATCTAGTTAGAATGACTTTAACTCACTTAATTGAGTTAATCGATTTCACATGCATTAAACTAATAAATTAACTGCAACTTGGACTCTAAACAAATAGAATCACTTGCATGCCTCACCAACCACCGTCAACTCGAATTTCCATGGCTGTACCAAGTCTACCAAGCACTCATTAACTATTACAAGTGATCAAGCTCCTAAAGGTGGAAAACAAATTTGTTGATCAAATACAACCATGGCCCACCGAATATCCAAAGGTTCCATAATAGTTGGTCAGAAAATATAGGGTTGTTACCTAAGTGGAAAAATTTAAGGCATTGAGACTCCACAATTAGAATTACTTGTCTCGTGAATAATGGGATAACATTATAAATTATTATAGTTCAATGCATAATGGTTTTGAGTCTCTCGCACAAAAACACGGATGCCCGTAGTGGGATCACTGAGAGACAAGAAGTAGGGACATCATCTTACGAGAGATAAGGTAGTACATTGAGGAAATCAACAAGTATCGTAACATGAAATCTGGAGATCAGCGTGAAAGGACATTATTCTACAATATTCCATTTCACTAGCTAAAGTTCACATGAAACTATATTGGTTATGGAGTAGTGTATAATATAGCTCCAAATCAATATCGATGTAAGCACTCTGAGGATAAGATGGTTTGTAGTATATTTTTTAGTCCGAATCAAAGCAATTACTACAAATTTTAGAGTGTGTCATTCATATATCACTAATGAGCTCCATGAAGAAGAAAATTACTTATCCATTCTAGTTTCAAGAGTCAATATTCCTATTTTCTAGGGAGTTTTTGGTATCTAACCTCAGAGTGTCTAACATGTAGAATATATCATTAGGATTCAATTTTGTTTTCATATAGGAAGATATTGAGCTCATGCATTGTTATCTTTTTTACTTTATGTGATGTATTAGATATGATCTTACAATGATAATGAGAAGTTTCATTTGATTCATTACTGCTATTTTCAAAGTGGGTCGAGGCTCAAGTTCTGTACCTAATGGCTTAGGTTCCTCGTGGGTACTTGTATCTTTCTTTAGTTTTAGAGTTTTTTTTAGTTTATTTCATCTCAAGAGAAGAATACTCCACAAAGTTTTGGATCGTTGTACCGCTCATATCTCTCATGGGAGCATGAGCAAAAGGACCTCCAACTTGCCATGCCAAAAAAATACATTGAAACATGTTTATGTTATTTATCTTACTTTGCATATGTTTTTCTTATTGTAGTTGTCCGTCGAGTAGATCGTAATGTTAGCATAAATTAGATAACATTTAAATTAATCTATATTTTCCACTTCTAATTGTTTCATTTTGTCTATGATCAATGAATTTATGCGTGTTATTATTAAAGGGATGTTTTAATCTACATGTAAGGGAACCTTCACCACCTCCACCTTGTAATCCATCATCTTCAAGACAAAAATAGGCCCTTAAGGGGCTCGACCTTAGCTAGAGGTGTTATAACCTTTCAACCATTTTCTCTCACTTAGATTCACCTTCTATACCTTCCAACCACCTTCTTCACCTCTTAAACCTTCGATGGGCTTCCCGTAGCAACATAAGTGCCCTCGTAGCATAGTTGTAGGTCCCCATTCTTGGTCCAATTTTGATCCTTATTTCCATTTGATATTAGTTTAGGATGTTATTGACCCTTAGCTATAGTTCCACAATGCAGTAGAGACTCCCAGGCCACTTCCAAACCCTCCTTTTCCTCATTGCAAAAACATAAATATCATTATTTTATGACATAATTCATGTAACTGTTTATGTAAGTGAGAGTTATTAAATAGTAGATAGTAGAATCTTGATTTATGGGTTTGGAAAGAATACAAGAGAAAGACAGTTCCTTTACTACAACAGGTTCAATAACTAGATAAATGATCGCAAGATACAGGATTCTTGACAGCAAAAGTAGGTTAGATCTCTCCTATTCATGATTTGTTTCAACAACATTTGCAAGTTGAAATTGATAACATTCCTTTTCAGTTAGGAGTAGTTATACATTGCATCTACATATATTTTCCACTCTAATTCGATAGAAGGAATTACCTGATGCATCAAGCCATCACAAGACCTAAATAAGGCTGATGAGTATAATTCATCTATCGTGCATATAACATTGTCACCTCTAAGTTTTTTAGAACCCTGTGTTGATAAATAGAGTTGAGTAACCCTTAGGAGTTACAACACTCTTTGGTGCAATACTGTGTCTCACTCAATCGACCGGGTTGTCTCACATGTTGATGAGAAACATGACACCGAGCAACACCAAGAACAAAATCTTGCTACATTTCCGCAGATTATCGCCACACGATCATCTTCCCGAGCCGTTAGGGGCCCATTGAATTACTCCTTTTTGTTACCTCCACAACAAAACACAAGGGTTATTGTCAAAAGTAGGTTGAAGAACCATCCAAGTTTCGACAAACACCCACCCACACATACAAGAAAAATTCACCAAGAAGGACGCCAATTATCGGGTAATCTTGTCATAGGACGATTACACAATAACCGAGCATGGAGACCTTCCTGAGGGCTAATATAATTGAACAAGGTGGTGAATGAGGGGAAGCCATTCAATCGGTCACATCTTTTGGCTCATTATTTGAGAGCCCATGTAGCACAAGCCCAGATCCTTCCATGGGTGAGAAAGCACATTTTTATATGGTTGCATACAGCATTTAATGCACTGTTTCCCCAAATCAGTTTCTAGCATGAACTTGATGTGAACCGAGAGAAAATATCGTGCATATCTATTGTAAGTTGCCTTCAAATTATGTTTTCATCGAGGAGTTATGGAGAAACTAAGTGTTCACTTCATAATCCTCATGAGTACAAGCTTTAGCTCTTCAAGAGGACCCACGTGTCACGAGGAGAGATGGTGGAAACATCAAAGATTGCATATTGGCTTTCTCTTATCGATGACACATTGATTAGAGTGTTCAACTATGGAAGTCACACATCTTTTGCCAAGGTATGCCATCGAAAAATTCTCATGCAATAAGTATCATACCATCTCACCACAAGGCCGTCAACAACACCGCACAAGAAGAAGAAAGCAACATGGACCACACTTTCTTTGCGTACTGGGATATACAATATTAAGAATTTCAAAGCTACAGATACCGAAGCAAAATCCATAGTGATGTTTCAATTCATCATAAAGACTCTAATCCGTATGATTCCGAGGTACCCAAATACCATTGTGTGAGAATCTAGTACAACTAGGTCACCATAGTAATTTAAGTTACCTAGAGGAGGAACCATGATAAATGTTATAATTCCTCCATACCCCACGTACTAATTATTATAGTTGGGATTCTCACAGATGCTACATGTACCGTAAGTGCTTCTAGAAGAAACAACAATAGAAGACAACAACCCAACACAATATAAGGTAAATAGAAGGTTGGCTTCATATCGAAAAGGAGGAACAAAGCCGGAAGATGAAAGAAGATCCCATTATTTCAAAATTGCCTTGCACCAAAAAGCAAAGAGGGAGCAAGAGAGCAAAGAGCGTAGTGAAGGAAGAGAGAAAAGCACATCTTGCGTAAGGAGAGTTGAGATCACATAGAGAAGAACAAGAGCTAATATGAGAGAACAGGAAGAGAATCAAAATAAGGAAGAAGAAGGAATGGGAAAGGTGCGACATGAGAAGAAACAACGCCTATTTCCAATGTATTGCAAAGAATAGAGCCAACTAGCAACAAAGGGAGAGCGAACGTACGTGTGATCAAGAGCTTTCTCATCGATTATGGCATGATTGAGGTTTCAGACATGGAGTTCAGATCAAAGCCATAAGATGAAGATGTTGATCTGATTCTAGTGCACCACATGTCACCATTCAAGCCTCCACCACTCCACCCATAGAGCCAGCCCTAAGCAAGGAAGGAGAGATAGTTCCCTTTGATGATGATCCTAGTGGTGGATGTGTACCATCTTTCATATGTTGAACCGTAGAAGAGGGTTGTACAAGTGCGTAGAAAGCACTTCTTGGATGATCATGCATCGCCTTCCTTTATGAGAGAAAGGGTGATAGTGGCGGTACACCAACATGAATCCAAATGCCATTACTGGAATCCAACTCCGGCTTTCGCAAGTGTGGGGAGATATAACACTCAATATTTGATGGTCGATAATAAACAATTGGTACAGAATCTAATCGAATTTCCTAGCAATATAGTTAAAAACCACACAACACCGTAAATGCACCTTTTGTACATGTTTTCAGATGAGATGAGAGAAGTGATACTTGCTGCTATGCACACTTGGAGACACTATGTGGGATCTCTATGTGGAGCTCATGACCGTACATAAGGGATTTTTCCACTTACATGACTTGGCAAAGGATGTGTGAGCGCAGAGTTTTTCAAGATCCTTAAAAATGTGCAAGCTACCATCATTGTCGTGCATGATTGGAAAATTAGGTACAAGGGGGCATTGCTTACCCCGATGAATAAAATGAAGTCACAGCAGTGGGAGAAAGTGATAGTTCGGAGGTTGATTGAGAATAAAAATCATCTTGCATATTTCATTGTAAATAATTAGGCCTTATATGTACCTGACATAATAGTTCCGTATTTCATGGTGAGAGCCCAAAATATCCCACGTCCGCACTTCACCGAGGCTAAATGAAAAATGTCAAGTCAAAGTGTAAGATTGATCAATACTTGGAGCAAGTGAAACAGACAGTTACCCAAGAGGACTTAAAAGCCGAATAGATTGAACATGCAATACTAAATCAGTGGTATGGTCTAAATTAGAAGAATGACAGGCATGTTGAAAAATAAGGTAAGATCGGTTCCAAATCATTATACCTGCATGCTATGGAGGCAAAGTATTCTTCCATTCCGACACCACTGCTACGCTAGGGAGACCATCACACAAAGATCAAAACTCGCATCAACATGTGACCGAGAGGCATCAAGTCGAAGTTGCCCATATTGAGTTCACCCAAACTCCAACATCATAGTGTTTTTCTATTAGGTCGTCAATTTGTCTCGACCCTATTTTGGTCTTATATGGGTACAAATGGAAAATGTAATATTATTTGTAATTATTGTAAAAGTAAAATTTTGATTGTCCATGTTGAAATGTGAAGATTCATATGTAATGTAATGAGTTATTTTTTAAAGAAGTTCAAGAGTCATGAGGATCAAGAATCACAAAGGAGGCATGCCAAGCTAGTCACCCCCTTTGTCATAAATATATCCTCGTAACTCATGTCAAGGGATTTTGGGAGCCAAGCTTTTGGTTAGGCTTAGGCATACAATATCTTGGGAGTTTTGCAGAGCCTTTGCCCTTGTAGCATATAGGGAGTATACTTATTTGGAGGAGCAGGTGTTGTAGATCAGTTAAAATATTGGGGCAAATGGTTTGTCAAATGTTGTATGTATTATTGGAACTATCACTTTAATAAAAATTCGTAGTCAACACGCTTTTCATGTATATGTTGTGGAGTATAGTAGAACTACTCTTTTTGTGTTTTCAATATATGTTATTTAACTTAAACATATGCTTATGAAATATTTCGTTTGAATTTATATGAATCTTATTGGATGCGTGCTTCGATGTATTAATATGTCACCTTAACTTGTGGACTATTCTCATTTCTTAGTTCGTGTGATGTCATGTTTCTCGTATATTCCTTCCAAGCCGCATACTATTACAAGCCCAAGAGGCGCACTTCCCTTTTCCCTTCGTGTGTTGGAACCATCATGCATCACACTTGAATCTCTCGTAGGTCACACACTTGTTCCCACCAAAGACATCGTGCATCACTCTATGCATTTTGCAAAACAAGGAAGATCATTAGCATGTCAATTACTGGGACTCCTACTCCAAACAATGTGGGAGGTCTAGTTGAGACTTCATATTGGGGAGATCCCCTGAATGTTGGAGGGTCCAACACCACCAACTTAAACTTAATTCCTAGATCTAAACAAGCTTTACCCTTCTTTCCAATCTTTTATAAAAAAATTCCCCAAATGAATTCCTCAATTAAACTTCATGCTTTAAGTCTTTCTCATTTACTAGGCATGAACTATACATGTGATAGCTTATAATTTCACACACTTTTACCCATCTACAATGGTTTTCCAAAATCAAGTAACAAGGTGAGAAATTTCCCACCCAACCATAGGCATAGTACCACTTTTTTTTTATACAACTAGACACCTATTAAATATGTGATGATACCACAAGAGGAAAATTTCAGGCAACACTTATAACTGCTTTTGGGGTAATTGATAGTCTCTCATATGTAAAGTCCTGCAAGAAAATATCATTAGCACCCCACAAGGATCCCATGACCATTTCATTATAGAAATTTGAGGTCTAAAATGTGGACCTCTCAGGAATATTATAAAGTAATAGTGGAAATAATAAAATAATATTAAATTGCATCATCAAATTTAGAGGGAAAATAAGAAACTACTTTTTCAACTGTATTTACTATATCCCCATACCTACTCACCTTGAGTAAGAGAACTCATTGGATTCAAAATTTAATTCCTCATCCAAGGAATGCCCAGATACTTTTATGGACCCCGTTTACACGAAAAATGAGAAATACATGCAATCATGTGTTTCTTGTATTTCTCTATTTTTTGTGTAGCAAGGTCCATCAAAACTAAGGTAACAAGGGTACTCCTAGATGAGGAATTAAATTCACATCTAACAAGTTATCCCGCTTGAAATTTGAGTAAAATCAAGGGAGATAAGTTGAATATGATTTGAAAAAATAGCTTTTTATTTTTTTAGGATACAGCTCCTAATCTCCACAAGCCTTCATCTTTTGGTCTACGTTTCGAGTCTAAGTCATATTCATCTTCAGACAAACCTGCAAAGAAGAGAGTAGATTAGGGTAAATAAATATCAATAGAGGCAAAGATGAAGGGAAAAAGAGTCAATCAGCTTAACTTTGAATTAAAGGTTTATTTATTTGATTATTTAGTTATAAATACTTTGATATTTTTTATCCACATTTATTTCAAATTAGATTAATGAATTAATGTACTAATGATTATTATTTTCTTTATTTTTTTTATATTATGATATAAAGCCCTATGTGTAAATGAAATTATTAATATTGATATAGCTAATATTAATATTCATAAACTAGATAATTAAGGTTATTTATAATAGATTTAGTAAGTTTAATTAATCAATTGAATTTATGATTATGATCTTTTACAAAATTAGTGGGTTTTAATAAAATTAAAGACCTAAGCTAGGATAAAGGTTTAAAAAGACCTTTTTCAAAGGATTTAGTAGTTTTTTTACAAATTATTAATATAAACTAATGTTTGGATTCTAGTTAGGATGTAATTTATTAAGGAGGAGGTTAATTATAAAGGATGATATTATTAAGAGATAGGTTAGTTGATTTAAGAAGATATTTTCTGGAGTGAATTTTGTATAATTTTAAGGTTTCGAAGGTTAGCAAGGTAATGGTATGGGTGAGGGTTAGGGGGATTTGAAAAAAGGTGGGGGGATAGAGGGAAGGGGGGAGTGTATAAGGAGGAGAATATAGTTGACGCTATGGATCATGTAAAGAGGGGAGGAAGAAAAGGGGGGACAATGACCAACGAATGAAGGGGTGTAAGCTTATTATTGGAAAAGAACGTGGACCCAATTTCGTTGACTTCAAACCTCCATCTCTATTTAGGAGAGGGTGCTTAATGATTTCAAAGGCTTCACGAAATTTACGTTTAAAATGATGTTTTTCTTTCGCAATGACCACATCGCATCTTCAAAGCATATGTGGTGACACGCTTTGTTGGAGTGTTCTGCCAAAGCCGAGGTTTTAATTCTTCCTGTGTCCGATATCCGCACCATGTTATTTAAACCTTATTTTGAAGGTCCTACCTATTTCCCCAATATAGCATTCTCCACATGAACAATTGATTTTGTAAACACATTTTTATTTTTTAATATTTTTACTTTTTACTCCAAAAAAAATGGTAAATCATCCCCAATGGTCGACATCATCATCTTGAATCATATTGGTTCTTATAAATTTGATTATTAGTTGTACATTTGTTTTTTAGGCCCATTTTAGACCTCGCAAATTCTCTAATAAATTCCCCTCTATTGGCCCTACATGGCTCAAGAATGATATTTATTCCCTACTAGAAATTGAGAGCATCCTCTTCATACGTGAATATTTTTGTCAATGTTTCAAAGCCACCAACCAGGCTCATTGTCAAGACATGGTAAAGAAGGAAGAGTAGGGTTGAATAAATGGTTAACTAGCCACAAAGAATAACATAGTCTAAAACCCTCAGAAGAACTAGAGAGATAAATGTAGTTGAGCTAGGAACAATTTCACCTGGCTATGTCGCATGCAAACGCATTTGGAAATTACACACTTTCCACAAAGGTTTTCAATACGTCAATATTTGTACCTTTCATATCAATAGAATAGAACGTTTTTAGTTTTTTGTAGTTGGATACATGATGGTGAATAACTTACATATGCCGTATTAATTTTGATATATTGAGTTACTAAGAGTATTTCAATATCAATGCATTAGAAATAAATAAGAGACAGAAACACAATAAATAGCTGAATATGCTACCAACAAGAAGGCAAATTAACTTAATATTGTTGATCAGAGATAAAATGGATGAGTTGAATGATTTCAAGAGTTTAAAATATATTACCAACACATTTTCAGAGGATGACAATATGTCTTAAAAGAAAGATTTCAAGAAGTCATGGTATCCAATAAATCTCTCTGTACTAATTTCACTTCCTCAGATTTTCAAGTAACAACTTCCCTATGAATTTCATTCCATATCAAGTCGTGGTTGCAATTTTTAAGTTTTTATGGTTGGAGTTGTTTTTTGAGGAGGAAGATCTGCATATGTGAGTATTTTCATCGATGTTTCAGTGCCACCAACCAGGTCCATATTATGAAGACATGATAAAGAATAAGAGAATGGGTGTAATGAATAGTTAAATAGCCACCAATAATAGTAGTTTGAAGACATTATATTTGACTAGAGACAGAATGTCACCAAGTTAGAATGATATCAAAGTTTATTTTCACACTAAAACATTTGGGAATGAAACACTCGCCACTGGCTGTGATTTCAATAATTTAAGATCCACAACTCTTCATCTAATTTGATTCTCGTGTTCTCAAGTAAATGGACTTCCCGTGTATGCCTTCCATATCAAGCCGTGATCGTAATTTTTACAGTTTTGTGGTTAAATTGTTTATTAAGGAAGGAATATGCATGGATGTGAGTATTTTTATTTACCTTTCTATTGTCAATACATGAAAATAATGAAGAGTAAGGACATACTTGGATAGTTAACTAGCCACAAAAAATAGTGCGCATGAAATACTCAAACCCGACTAGAGATAATGTAGTTGAGCTACAAAATTTTGGAGTTTATGTTGAATATTAAAGAATTTTAGAATGAAAAACTTGTCCCCGTACCTTTGAAGAACTCAATATCCTCAACTCTACTTCTAATTTTAATTATCATATTTTTAAGTAAATTAACTTCCCAATGAATGCCTCTTGTATATCGAGTTAGATGAGCTCTTAATTTTGTGGTTGGATTTATTTATTAAGGAAGAAGATTCATATATGTGAGTATTTTAACGATAATTTAGAGCCACCAACCAAGCCTATTTTCAAACAAGACAAATAATAAAGAGCAAGGGAAGAATACATATTTAACTACCAATTAAGAATAAATACATTCTAAACCATATTACTCAAGCAAAAGACATAATGTAGTTGAGTTAGAACAATTTGTGTTTATGTTACATGTAAATACTTTGAATTACATGCTTAAACCTCGTTGTGCTTTCAAGAATTTGAAATCTACAACTCTTCTTCTAATTTTAATTCTCATATTTTCTTGTAAATGAACTTCCCCGCAAATTTGGGAATTTCATTTACTTGAAAGTTTGAGAATTAAAATTAGAAGAAGAGCTACATATATTTACTTCTTAAAACCCTACAAAGACAAGCATGCCATTCCTAGCGTACTTAACCGAGCTACATTCTATCTCTGCAGCTATAGGGTTTCCAGGATCGCACTATTCATGGTTAGTTAAATTTTTATTTTTCTTCTAATCTTAATTATTTCTCATATCTTTTAATAATGGAACTAGGTTGTGGCTCCAAAACGTCTATGAAAATACTCACATTTTTGGATCTTCCTTCATCAATAAAAAAATTGAATCCACATAAAATTATATCCTAAGGTCCTTCATTTTCACTATCTATGCTTACCAAAGCTTCAATCATCGCTAACACTCAATAATGTTTTGAGAATTTTCCCACATGGATTAATTTATAAAACGAAGGTTTGTTGACTAGATTTCATCACTAATCGAATTTCTCACCATTTGGCTCCTTTCCAACATGGAAACTCTAATCCCCCTCACGATTATGACATGTAACCAAACCAAATTACAATTTTCCTTCTACATTCCCTTAGGAATGTACCTAAACTATTCATTGGAGTTTTTATTGAGAGGAATATCTCAAACATGATCCAATTCTTCATAATTTTGCTAGGTGACAACTACCACCAACCTCCTTTCGCCTGCTGAATGATTGGCTTGGATTGTCTATAAGAAAAAGAAAAGGAAATTCACAAAATTGATCTAGAAAGGAGACTGGGATCTAATGTATACGTAGAAACCCCTTTCTCCCTCATTATTCTCCACCTCATGGTAAAATCTCCATATAAGTGTTTTTTCCTTAGTTAATTGTTTATATTTTCCATTAATTGGAAAATTTCAGATACATTCAATGTTTTATCTTGTCTAGTTCAACTTTTCATGTAATAAAATATTCATGTTCAAATAAGACAATGCTCAACATAATAAATTATAATTAATAGTAGAACAAAATGGGATATTATATTATTAGGTTACATGAAGCCTATAAAAAATGCAAGGTGAATGCATGAAGATGGGTTACACTTTTGGGTCAAATGGCAATGACATTTAAGTTTTTCCTTTTTTATCGAATAGCAACCTCAAAATTCATATAAGCATTATGAATTTTGATACCAAGTAAAAATCCAATATGTGGAGAATTATGTTTTTGTCCTAAATGGTATTTTTTCAAAAAGCAAATTATATCGTATATTCCCTTCACTTCATTAAATGTAATACATGTCCAAGGCAAATTTTAGAAAACTTAAGACATATGTGTGTGTTCATGTAGCATAAATTAGTCCAAAATGTGTAATATATATATATATATATATATATATATATATATATATATATATATATATATATATATATATATATATATATATATATATATATATATATATGTATGTATGAGACACCTACATGCAGAGAACTAAGATTCTCATATTATATAATTATTTACATGTAAAATTATATTTTTTTTATTATTTTTCGGTTATCAAAGTAAAATTTCAATTGCAATTGCATTTTGGAGATGCATGTGTTCACATAATATTTTATTCAACTCTTTAAATAAATTGAAAATGAAGTGGGTCTTTTTGAAGAGGACTCTAAAAACCAAGATAACTTCGGTATTTTAGAATTTTTTTCGTTTGTGTATATTTTGTTATTAACTTTTTAATCATCCCTTGAATTGTCCAAAAAATGTCTACATTATGTTTAAAATAAACTAGATAAAAGAATATCATATGAATTCAAAAATTCAAACCTACATGCAATTGGATAGAGGGTTCCCTTCTTGAAACCAACATTATCAGTTGGGCCACTTAAGGAAAAATATTGCTTGGAGTCTTCTGTGTGCATGTGCCTGCGTTGCCCGAAATCGCTTATAACTCTATTTTTAAAGCCCTCAAGAGCTCGATCGAGTCGATCTAGCTAGCTATAAATACCCAAAAAAAGAAAGAAAGAAAAAAATGAAGTCTCTCAATACTTCTTTAAGAAAATTATAAAATTTGTTTATTCGGGCAAAATAAATTTTATAGATATTCAAATATATTCTAAAATATAATTTTCATTAGTTATAAATCCAAATTTTATTTCTTATTTTACCAAAAATAAGATAGATAATTTTCATAAAATATTTTAACTTCTTTTTGTAACTTCAAATTCTCTAAAATGACCATTTCTTTTATCGTTTTGATTTTAATACAAATAAATCAAATTTCAATACAAATAAATCAAATTATAATAAATAAATAAATAAAACAACAACCAACTAAACTAAACTAAATTTTATAATATTGTTACTTTAAAATAATTTCATATCCACATTTAAATCGTATTACTCAAATTCAAATTAGTCGAAATGATGTTTTAAAATTTACGATTTCCTATGTTTTTATTATTTTAAAAATACATATTGCAAATCTAAGTCATCAAGAAAATTTCTAAATATACTTCGCACTTATAAAATATGCGATTACAATTGAGTGCAATAAAATTTTGTAGGTTGAGAGAGATTTATAACCTCAATACCATTGTATCCATTACAACTATATTAATTATAACCTACAACTATTACAACTACGCTAATTATTGTCGTACTCATTTTTTCGTGAACTAATGGATATATATATATATATATATATATATATATATATATATATATATATATATATATATATATATATATATATATGTATATGTATATGTATATGTATATGTATATGTATATGTATATGTATATATATATATATATATATATATATATATATATATATATATATATATATATATATATATATATATATGATTTTAATAGATATGAGTGTTTATTAACTCTTCCGTGAATTTTATAAAATATACATTTCTAAAAGAAGCAAATCCATATTTTTTAGTTTAACTTATTCATATAAAAACTTATGATATTTATTAAAATCAAATTGATAATTTTTCTTATGTTTAATCAATTTATTATTTAAATTATATTTATAATAAATTTGTTATTTAAATTATAACATTGAAAAAATAAATTATAGTAAAAACTAATTTTTAAGTTACTAAATTATAAATATAAGAATATTACAATTTCAATTACAAGTGGGATATAATCTTTTTCCAAATATACACACCAAAAGATCTATAAACAATGAGAAATTAATCCACACCATTGTTAATTACCGGTCTAAATGTAATTAGTAATTTTTTTTTCAAACTATCAAATACTCACAATTTTAAAGTTTGCATATCATTTTGATATTTACATAAATTTTAAAATTTCCACCTATAAGGCTCGATCTAACCTTAAATCTCGATCGAGCTCCCAACATGGGGATACAAAGGAGTGCCCATCGAGGGTTTGTTTAAAACATCGGATCGAGCTATTTTTAAGTGTCTCCACAACTCAATCGAGAGCTTAAAAAATTTCTCAATCGATCACATAAAATTGGTCAATCAAGCATCATTTTTTGATCACATAAAATTAATAATCGATATCTTTTTCACCAAAACGTATCCTCAAGCCAAGCTAAAAAATGTAGCCCAACTCCATGTTATCACCCCACATCTTTTTTCAACTCTATCATTTCTTTAAAAACTTTCCTATAAAATGTACTATATATGGTATGTGTTATATGCACATCTAATAATTATATTTTACTTTACAATTATAATGATAACAAAATCTTCCTCTTCCTTTCCTAAGAAAATGAATTATAATAACTTATGAATAGTGACGATACTGGCAGACAAAGTTGAGCCTTGAAATATGAGATGGATACACAATAATTCCAAATCAGACTGACCTAAACATAAACAACTAAAACAAAGAAGTAGTCTCGAGAGAACCAAAAACTAAGTAAATGTATGAAAGCAACACAAATATGTAAATCCAAAAGTGAAAGAAAATTTTAGCAAGTTAAACCAACACAAATTACAGAGCATCTACAACATGGAAAGACAAACCATGAGAAAAGAGACTTAAAAAATCTATGTTAAACCCGTACAAATGACAAATCATCCACGATATGGAAATAAAAAATTATGACAAAGAAAAGCTCACCTAAAAAGCTAAAGAACCACAAAACAAAAATCCATATTAAAAAATGATAAACAACATTAAGAAAGAAAAAAAATTAAACAAATAGAAACCAAAAATCATCCAAAATCATCCACAGCCGAAAGAGAAAAATAACAAAAATCATCCACAACGAAAAATGATAAGCAAACAAAAGTCATCCACAATATAAAGAAATGAACAAACTATAAATCATCCATGCCGAGAAATATAAATCTACAACAGGGAGAGAGGGATTTGTGGGTACCAAGAAGAAAATGCACGCAATTCAATCTACTTTGATATATAAACTTTTATTAGTAAAAAAAAAAATTTCATTCGAGTCTTCCAACACGTGTAAAAACTTTGATAATATAAACTTTTATTAGTAAAAAGAAAAAGTTCATTGGAGTGTTCCAACACCATTAAAAATTAACAATATGGTTGCACTAATGATTATTAATGAAAAAAAAAATATTTGCACTGAAAATATTTATTACACCTCCCACGACAACTCATCTTATATAATCATTATTTCTGTTCATGATGTCAGTGCGTTATACAAACTGTCACTTCTATCATGAAGTCACCTACTATTAATAATAATTCATATGTTCTTTACTAAATAGATATATATAAATGTAGGTGACCTACTATTATAATAATTCATATTCTTTTGATAAATAGATATATAAATGTAGGGAAAAATTTTAAATCATTATGAAAATTTAATTTAAATATTTAAGAAATTATTAGAATTTTAATTTAAATCTAATTTCAATATAAAATCCACGGAAAGTGCATTACAAAATGACGAGGGAAAATCTTCAGTCTACACGATGGCAGCAACTCAATAAATTGTGACATTTGGGCTAGCGTACATTTATAAACATGACAACCACGAAAATGCACTTTTGCACTATTGTAAATTTATTGTGCCTTGCGTATTCTAGAGCGCAGTATGACCTCGATGTGTAAGTATGTCGGAAGCCAAAAAAAATGTCGGTTTGAACAATAACTTACATAAACATATAAATGAACAATTCAAAATTCATTAAAAATAAATTTAAATGATATAAACTTAAAATATGAAGAGGTTTACTAACACTCAAAAAAAGAGATATGGTAAATAAATAAAATATGATAAGTAAGTAAAAATATAAATAAACCATAGGTATGGTAAATAAATAAAACCTATTTTTATATTACTCAGGAGGTATGGTAAATAAATAAAAATATAAATAAACTAGAGGTATGGTAAATAAATAAAACTGATTTTTATATTTACTCAATAAACCACTTTATAACAAAAACTCAAAAAGAGGTTTTATTTAGGTGAAGCCTATAGGACAAATTATTAATAATACCATGGGCCAAATACCATGGGACAAATTATTAATAATACCATGGGCCAAATAACATATTTATAAAAGAGGTATGGTAACTAAATAAATATAAAAGAGGTATAAAGAGGTAAGGTAAATAAATAAAAATATATCAAATACTATTAGAAATAAACATCTAATTATATATGAAGTATAAGGGTCAAATACCATGAACCAAATGATTATTAATACCATGCAAAAATAAACATTATTAACCCTAAAATTAATATTAAAATATTAACATTATTAAATTTAATATGTTTAGATTAATACAATATTAAATTTATTATATTGTAATATATATTAATATATCATGATATATGATAGACGTGGAGAAATAGGGGGAGTGACAAGGGAGACATGGAGATAAATTGAAGGAGAGGGGAGAAGAGGAATGAAGAGACAGAGAGGGAGAAGAGTGAGAGAGTTAGAGAAGGGTAAGAGAGGGAGAGGAAGACATAAAGGTGGAGGTGGGATAGAGATAAGGAGAGAGGGAGGGAGAAGGAGAGAGGATTGGAGGGTAGAGAGTGATAGAGAGAGAAAGAAAGGGGAAGGGAGAGGGAGGTAGGAGAGAAAGGGAGAGAGAGAAAGGAGGAGAGGAGGAGGAGGGGAGAAGGAGGGATAGAGAGATGGAGTTGGAGGCGGAGCGAGGAAAGGAAGAAGAAATACAGAGAGAGGGAGTGACAAGGGAGAGATGAAGAGAGAGTGTGTATGCTTATGGGTGAGATAAAGATACATGAGAGTGATGGAGATAAGGGGAGACAGAAGCAGAAAGGGGGAGTGATGGAGACAAGGGGGGAGAGAAGGGTAAAGGGAGAGAAATAGTAAGATAGTTTGAGAGTGAGATAGAGTGATGCAGGAAGAGAGAGGATTGGAGGACACAGAGAGAGGGAAAGAAAGAGAGCTGGGGGGTCAAATAAGAGGCGGGAGAGGAATGATGAGAGAAAGGAAGAGAGTGATGGAGGAAGAGACGATTGTAAGAGAGAGAGAGAGAGAGAGAGAGAGAGAGAGAGAGAGAGATGGGCGAAGAGAAAGGGAGGTAGGAGATAAAGGGAGAGAGAGGAAGAAAAAGAGAGGGGACTTGAAAGAGAGGAGGAGAGAGAGGAGGAGAGAGGGAGGGATAGAAATATGGATTTGGAGGGGGAGAGAAGGATGGATTTAGATATGGAGAGAGAGAAAGAGATGGGGGAAGAGAAAGGGAGGTAGGAGAGAAAGGGAGAGAGAGGAAGGAAAAGAGAGGGGACTTGAAAGAGAGGATGAGAGAGGGGAGGAGAGAGGGAGGGATAGAAATATGGATTTGGAGGGGAAGAGAGGGAGAGATTGAGAGATGGAGCTGGATGAGGAGAGAAGGAGGGAAGAATAAATACATAGAGAGTGAGTAGTGGAGAGAGAGGGGGGTTGACAAGGGAGAGATGAAGAGGGAGTGTGTATGTTTTGGGGTGAGATAAAGAGAAAAATAAGGATATATGGAGAGAAGGGGGGAGAGAAGAAGAGAGAGAGGCATATGGTAACAAATTTGGAAGGTGAAGATAGTGATAGAGAGGGGGGGAGAGAAAGGAAGAGAGAGAGTGAAGACAGGTAGGGAAATAGATATGAAGATGGAGAGGGAGAGAGGGGGAGGTAAGAATAAGGACATAGAGGGTGAAATATGGAGAGAGAGAGAGAGGGAGTGACAAAGAAGATGGAGAGAGAGGAAGAAAGGGTAGCAAGAAGGAAGAGAGATAGAAGTGAGAGAGAGGGAGAGAAGGGGAAGAGAGAGAGAGAGAGAGGAGGAGGAGAGAGTGATAGATAGATAGATAGATTGGAGAAAGAGAGTTTATGTTTTGGAGTTGATATAGAGAGATAGAGTGAGATATAGATATAGATGTAAGGTGAAGAGAAAAAAGATAGATGGAGAGAAGGAGGTAGGGACAAGGAAATTGATAGATATGGAGTGAGAGAGAGTGTGTGTTTGGTGGGGTGAGATAAAGAGAAAAAGAAGGAGAGATGGAGGGATATATAGCTATATATGGGGGAGAGAGGGAAGAAGGTTTCTTGCAGTAGATGCATTGATTTGAGTGTAGATGGTGATTTCTAATCCTATTTGATTTCTTGCACTAGATGAATTGATTTTGGTGTAGATGTTGATTTCTAATGATATTTGATTACTTCCACTAGATGGATTGATTTTAATGTAGATTATTTCTAATCCTATTTGATTGCTTGCACTAAATGCATTAATTTCAGTGTAGATGATGATTTCTAATCCTATTTGATTGATTTCACCATATGCATTAATTTTAATGTAGATTTTGATTTTTGGTTATATTTGATTTCTTGCACTAGATGAATTGATTTCAATGTAGATTATTTTTAATTCTATATGATTGCTTGCATTGAATTCATTGATTTCAGTGTAGATGGTGATTTCTAATCCTATTTGATTTCTTTCACTAAATGCCTAGATTTCAGTGTAGATGGTGATTTCTAATCTTATTTGATTGCTTGCACTAAATGCGTTAATTTCAATTTTGATGTTGATTTCTAATTATATTTGATTGCTTGCACTAAATGCATTGATGTAAATGTAGATTATTTAACTAAATGCATTGGTTTAAATGTAGATGATTTATAATCCTATTTGATTTCTTGCACTAAATGCATTTATTTCGGTGTAGATGGTGATTTCTAATCCTATTTGATTGTTTGCACTAGATGCATTGATTTCAGTGTAGATGTTGGTTTTAAATCCTATTTTCCTACTTGAACTAGACTCATTTATTTGAGTGTATATGTTGATTTCTAATCATATTTGATTACTTGCATTAGATGCATTGATCTTAGTGTAGATGTTGTTTTCTATTATTATTTGATTTCATGCATTAGTTGCATTGATTTCAATGTATATGTTGATTTCCAATTTGATGTAATTGGATGTATGATGGTAAATTAATTTTGAAGTCATTGGATTAATAGTGTGTCTGCAATGATTTCGGTGTAAGCACAAAAAATTATTGACAATGTACATTGATTTTTGTGTTATATTAATTCAACCTATTAATATTGGAGAGCAAGAGAGACAAGGTATGATGTTTACTACAACAGCTCGAGCTAAATATTTAAATGGTTTAAAATTCCAACTGTCCTTTTCAAATAATCAATATGAAAATATGACAAAACTAACATGGGTGAAAATAAGAATAGTAGAAGAAAATAGTTTGAAATCGATCACAATGAAGACTATTTGTAATTGACTACATTCTTATTATTCATAGTTTCTATCATTCAATATTATTACATTGTCATTTTGCATTCAAAATTTTATTTCCTCATTAAAGTTATTTTACAGTATCTATCATCTCAACAAACTGAGGTAACTAATCAAATTTAAAATTAAAATGACTCAATAAATCTCACACATATTTAACATATTTAAAATGGCTATGTTAATATTAGATGTATTTACATATTATTGATAAAATTAAGCATATTTTCCTCATATTATTGATAGATTTTCCTTGGTCGCACAGGACTGAAACCAGCTTAGATCCATCTTAACTCCGGATCTATCAAGTGCCGAGAGGGATCAAATCTCTCGAGGTGAAAACCTTTCCTCAAGTTTTGCACTCAAAAAAGAGGTTTTCACCTCGAGAGATTTGATCCCTCTCGGCACTATAAAAATGAAGAAACCGGAGTTAAGATGAATCTACGCTGGTAAATATAAAAATGAAGCAAATGCACTAACGTT